>UELX01000345.1:0-87072 GCA_900480035.1 Eupelmus urozonus | reverse complement strand
GCGCGCAAGTAGCCTTTCGGTCAACCCGCTTGGACACTTTTCTGGATACGGCGCGAGATTCAGTTTCGTCCGTTACAGAATTTAAACATTAAACTTTAAAATATAACGTATTAGAGTTCTACAGTTACGAAATCATAATTTTTTAAAATTTTAAATAGATTTTGTTAATTTTTATTGAATAATATCGAGCGTATATAAATGTTGTAAAGGCGTATACTTACTAAATTTAAATCAGTGACAAATTCACTGATGTTCGTTGTAGTTAGTTTTTTCACTGATCAGTGTATATATGAATGTTTTTCTCTGAGACTATTTTCACTAAATATTTAGTGGAAGTTTTCACTAATTTATGTCATGAGCGTATTACTGATAAATTAATGAATCTTTTATTATTTTTATTGTTTAAACTTATAGAGATAAAAATTTTAACAACCATCTCTGTAAATCTAAATCAGTAGTGAATATTCACGACTTGTCAGTGAATTTCACTGATTTAAATTTATAAACATGTGTATTGCGATTAAACAATCGACATTTTACCTGTTATATAATTTTTTTTGTAGGAAGTATTGAAAAATGAAATTTGTTTCTGTTTATCAAAAATTTACTTTGTATAAATTGTCTCTAAAAAAATATTTTCAAAAAATATTATGAATTATAAATATTTATTTGATTAAAACCTACAATTTTTTTGACAGTATTTTTTAAAATAGATAAATTCGTGGAAAAAATTTAAGTTCAAAAAAGTAAATCCGTGTAATAGTTAGGCTATCTTCTGAGAGCCAAATAAAAACTTACAATAATTATTATTGTCTTTTGATACATTAAATTTTATTTTAAAAGAAAAAAATTATAGAAACTTAATTGCTAATTTTTATCACAAAATTTCACAAATATTCATTCTAGTTCATTTCTTCTTTTCTTTTGTGCACTTAAATCAGTTTATTTACATTAATTAATAAGTGAAATTATCTATAAAATTACAGAGCTAGAATCAATGTATTTCAGTGAACTATATTTACATACTAATTTTAGTAGTGAATATTCACTGATTTTCGGTTACAGCATTTTAGCTGTACAAAATAGTGAATATTTACTAAAAGTGGTTTTTAACTTATTCAAATTTAGAGAATACAATTTTTTATATTATGTTAATTTTTAAAAAATTAACGAAATCTATTTTCGCGTAAGTATTTTAGCATAAGCAAACTCAAGTATTAACATCTAATTTTGTTATTATGAAGATGCAATTTAATAATAAATACTAAAATTAATATAAACAAGAATTTAATATTTGTAGATGTTTATATACAAGTCGTATGTAACAAACGAAATTTTGATAAAATATGAACAAATTATACAAATCTTTGCGAAAATATTTAATAATTATAGCTAGAAAAATTAGTAATATAATATTTGTGGACATGAAAGTCATAGTTAGAGTTCTCATTAAATTTATATCAACAAAACAATTCACCATACCTTATTTTATTCGTTCTATCAATTTATATAATGTTTAACTTTATGCATCTACGTAAGCTTACTGCATTTTAAGTAGTACATTTAAATATTAAAATGGACTTTATTTTATAATAGCTTTTAGTAATATTAAGCCTACTTAATGCTTTTAATATCTTAATGATAGTTGATTCATGTAAAATTATATACTGAATGTTGAATATGTTATTATAATCCTTTGCAGCATAAATTTTAATGAAAACATTATTTTTATTAATTTTTTTATTAATATCAACAAATTTATTTATTTATTTATTTATCAAAACTTACAATATTTAAAAAATATTTATCCATATATTTTGATTTTGCAACATATCATAATCATAAATTTACAAGCGACATTAGTTAAATCGAATAAAAACTACTTTGAAATTGCAAAAATCGATTTAAAAGTTTATTGCTTCAGGGGATACCACCATGATGTAAGGGGTTGGCAATTTTCACACCAATATTTTTTTAAGTTTCTCTATTCTAACCAGATGGATAGATAAATTTAAATTTATATTAATATCGATAAATGTAAATTATATACTTATAAGAATAAATTATATGAATGAATTGAAAATTATTTTTACACCTTTGTTTAATCTTTAAAATAGAAGGTGTCTCTCTTTATTAGTAATTCTATTTAACTTTGACGTTTTTTTAACTCCAAGCACAATACAATTATTTCAACATAGAAACTCTATTCAGAAAGTTCCTAGCAAACATGCTATCTCTCGCGGCTTCCTTCATGCTAATATTACGCCTTTCCTCTCCCCTTTCCTTTTTGCCTATCTCGTCTCGCACGTGTACTCTTATCTTAACACAGCGTCGATTTCTTCTAAATCGCTTGAATTTTATTATAATTATGCGGCGAGTTTACGGCTGGTAGCAGCCGACTTGTTTAAAAGCGGGGAGATAGAGAGAAAAAGGAAAAGGAACGAGGATGTCGCGATGTACGGCGCGAATATTCACGATTATCGCGCGCCGAGGGTTCAAGTGGAAGAGGCAACAGGAGAGGAAAAGAAAGAGAGACAGAGATAAGCGAGCTGGAAAGAGCTTAACGTTTATTTTTAAGCGTTCGCGGGAGGAAGTTTGCATCGACTGGAATAATACGCGCACGTGCATATTTATGGTCGTGTACTGCGAGCGTCCTGCATACTCTGGATATTTTATTTTGACTAAGCCTTAAAAGCGTACCTGCATCAGCTCACTAAAATCACTAAACTTGATCTCGGCACAATAACGCTTTTAAACAACTCGGCTTCGATTTGACAGCGGTTGAAGCTACGACACTTTTAGTAGATTAAAATTGTGTGTGGCAAACGACAAAGAATAGGATTTATGTATACATATAATACTAAACAGGGAAATTACCTAATGTCTTTACTCCATTAAATAATTAAAACTGGCAAGGAGGGGCTAACAAGAGTGTGTGGGAAAGGGGTTTTAACGAGTCTTTGATGGACAATTTCTGACACCTAAAAATGAAAAATCATAATTTCGTCAAATGGATTTTTTTCCGAAATATAAACTATTTAATCTCAAACATATATTGTGTTCTGTACAAATAATGTTTATTTTATCGACAATAGCATGGTAAATATTTTTGTCTTATACAATACAAAGAAATAGATAATAAAACATGTGCAAAAAAAGCTTCAATACAAACTTTGGCTCGTTAATAAATATTGATAATATTTTATTTAAAACGTATTGCTTCTTATAATATTAAAATTAAATTTAAAAAAGCACAAGTGTAGAAAAGGTAGAAACTTTTAATATTTTGTAAAAAAGTAAACGTTATTAGAAAAATATATTTATTAGATAAGATTGCTTGTAATATCTAGAGCGACGAACAACAGAGATCTTAATGAGACTCGGGAGGCTATTTTTCGATATCGAATGATGAAGCATATGGCCTCATAACTCACTATAATGGGTCTTGATTATAGAGCTAATTTCTGTTGAACTGAAATGGATGAAATATCAGACAGGGCTATATAGGTCTTCGTAAATCGGTATAACAAAACATCAATAATGAGTTATTCACAGGAACAGAAATATGTAAAACAAAATTTATAGCAATTTAAAATTTTTTAAAATAAGCTTATAATTCTTAATTTGTTGTATTTCTTAATTACTTATTCAAAATATTTTAATAATGAGATAAAAAATAAAGAAGAGTAAATCGTTCTTCTACTTTTAGAAGGATTTTTCGAAAATCGAAACGGAAGAAAAATCTTGTCCACTTGGTTCTAGGCTTGCTCTATCCGGTACACCTCGTTCCATTGTTTCTCCTTAGCATTCACGTACATTTAGAAACGTAGATAGGTGAAAAACGCAAAAAGTAGATGCGCGTGTAGTCCGATATATCGACTTTACGTCAGGCGGGGGTCCGTGATGCGCGCTGCCTCGTTGGCTCGCCGCCAGCGGTGCGCTCTGACTTCCATCAGATAACAAATTCCTAAGGCTTTGAGGGCTCTATACCTCCGCGCACACATGCACTCACACCCCCAGCCGTAAGCCTATTTGCGCGCGCTTCTTTTTTCCCCTCTCTCTCTTTCTCTGTCTCCCGGATAAAGTAATCCTGCTCCGTCTTTTTGCATTTCCTACCTCTTTTGTACGAAACAATCGAGAGAGCGAAACAGACAGCGGGAAAGAGGGAGAGAGAGAATCAGCTGATGTCCGCTTCTTTTGTCGCTCAGGTGGATACGCGCAGGGTCTAGCTGCCTTTATCTTATTAATATTGAAATTGAATTTGCCGTTCGCGCGCCACCGCGGAAATAACGTGCCCGGAATTCGCGCCGGCCTTTGTTTTTAACTTAAATAGAATGCGCACGTGCACTTTTTTTTCTCTCCTTTGTTATGGCATGGAGACTGCGTGCGCGCGAACAAGAGGCCGTTTTTATTATTCAGTGCGAATTTTTTCCCTGCAGATAGAAAAACGGAAAAAATCGTCGGCGCGAGGCTAAATATTAACTGAGGAATGTGGCGACACGTTCCTATTGTGAACCACTACTTTTTTCATTTTTTTTCCTGCGCCAGCCTTTTGCCCTCTTCATATGGGATATACTTTTTCAAGTAATATCGTTATAACAGGAAGACTAGCTAATGAGATTAAGTACTTTGGATTACACCACTGTGTTTTCAAAAATATACATTTTTTAAGGGAAGTTGCGACGTTATTATTCTCAAAGAGTACAATTTACGATTAAAATTTATGTGCTCTAACGTATTTAAAAGCAATTCTTTTATAACGTAAACTAGAATTCAAGTTTAAATTGGTCGAATAAAAGAAAATAAATAAATGTAAACTAGTTTGGAAGAATACTTTAAACTCATTAAAGATACATTCAGCGGCTGAAAATGAGAGAAAAAACAGGGCAACTACTTTTGTCGAGCGAAAACATTTATTTTTCTCGTTAAAAATAGCGAATCAACGCTGCTCTCTTCTCGACTAGCTATAACGCATAAAGGAACAAAAGGCTCTCTCCCAGTGCTCTCACCTCTTTTGTAATGCCGAAAGTGCTCGTATACGGCGCTCGTAAAATTACGCTCTCGTTTGTTTCATATTTTCGATAACATTTACCCGACGTGCTCCCGGTGTCTCATGCGCTTTTGCGCCCGCGCGTGCGAACGGCGAGCGCCAATTCTTTCGATAGTGGAAGGAAGGCGATAGTTTTAAGCCTCCCAGTAGAATAAGGCCGTCTCGCGCCAGACATAGTAAAATTTTATCGTTAGAGAGGCTATACCCGGGAGAGGCTTTGGCTTAAAGGATAGTTTCCGTGGATTTCGCTTTCTCACGCGTAAGCGAGCAGGGCGCAGTTTATAAGGAATATTCGAAATTTAAAGGTTCAGCTTTATTGTGCGAAGCAATAAAATAACAGAGATAGGAAGCCGATGCAAGCGCTGGCGCGCTACGACTGCTTCCTCTTTTTGCCCCCTCGCACATAAACACTCTTTGACTTTTATACATTTTTGCTATAGCCCTCTAATTTCAATTCATTCCTCAAGCTACAAATCTTCGAAAAACGTAAATAAATACTGCTCATTGTATTTTATATAAATTACAAAAACTAAAATTAAAAATATAAGAATTAAAAATAAAATGTCAGAAAGAAAAGAAAAACAACTATCTTCTTATGTATTCTTATGCATTTTTGCAATAAACCTAATTTTCGGTACGTAGGAAATCCTTTTTATAATGTATTAATACAACACCAGATCATTATACAAATTTAAAATTAAATTAAATTTATCATTATGTATAAACTACTAGCCGGTTAGAAATCTTACTAGTCACAGGCCTAATCGCGTAAAATCAGTCAGAGCCTAAGTAGGGCTTATATAATTTCCTCCCCGCTCAGTGTTCTACGCTATTTCACCATTAATCTTGGATTAAAAGTACCAGTCATGCTCGTTTATGAAAGTCTGTAAAAATATCGAGACCGCATGTAGAAAATCTCTCCTTTTTCTCTCGCTAAGCTCTCTCCAGCCACGCAGCAATCTCTAAGGCCTCGCTCTCGCTGAGTCAGCCTTGTACACCTGTACTAGCAGCGGTTGAACTCTCGCGTGAATGGAGGTTGTTAGCAAGTGCCAAGATGAGACCCTGGCTGCTCCCCGCGCCGAATTCGCCTCGTCTAAGCCCCCGCGCGCGCGCTTCCTAACTTATTTGCGCTGCGTGCCTGATTAATTTGCCTAATGTCGCGAATTAATGCCAGCAGACACGTGTAAGCACGCGCGGCCTAGCTTTGCTCGTCTTTGCCGGCGCATTTACGTCTAGGTACGCGTAAGCGCTCGATCCTCCTTTTCCGCGCTGGATTCGATCTTGCGGCGCGCCTCACCCCAGCTCAGCGGGAGCTAACGAACTTTCGCCTCCAGCAGACTTTCGACAATGAATTTTCTTCAAAATTAAGCTCAATTACTTAAGACGAGTCGCTCATTTGTTCGGTGAAATTTTATTTCGTTCGGGAGTGATCTATGGGTTTTGTTCGTCTTTTATTTTGGGAATTAAATTATTGCGGAAATTCGCATTTTAAAATTAACATATTAACGTAATTGAATAAAATATCTACTTACGAATACTTTACTAGGAAGCTCTTATTTTAGTTAATGAGTAAATTAAGCAAATGTAGGAAAATATATATATATGCAAATATTAAGCATATTACTTAATATTTGCATTAGTTTGCTCTAATGTACGAATGGGGAATTTTGCTTCCAGTACGTGTACATACATTAAATTTAATGTAAAAACATTCATTAACTGAATCAATACGTGATGTCTAAACAATTGAAGCGGTGCCTTAGATTATTCTGAAATAATATTTTTATAAGATATGAAACCATGTATAAATGAAGATCGTTTAGTGTATGTAAGTTACCCTCTCGAGAAAGTATAGATATACTATAGTTTATAAAATTAATTTATAAAATTTAAAGGTGTTATTGATAAAAACGGGTAAGGTAAATTTGTAAACTTTTGCATAATAATTGCTTCAGACTTTTAATAAATTATTAAAATTTGGCAAAATATTTATTAGTTTGCAAAGAAGAAATTGATAACAGAAAGGGAAGCAGAGTGCCAAACAGGAAGAGAGCGAGGGAGCAGAGAAGATCATATACAAGGATAAACCAGAGACTGGCAACAGGACTGCATCCTCATTTGCATGGTAACTAGCGCAACGAATTTTCTCGTTAATCGTCATCGCACTGACCCTAGTGCTCACCGGTTTCCATAGAATTCATGAGCACGGTACGCGCAAGTCTCCGGGTTAAATATGCTTGATTCACGGTTTGTCATTGCCGTGCAGGTTAAAAATCGTCGATTAAATATGATTACTATGTCAAAATTTGATTTATCATGTCGATTGTTACGTAGCAAGACTAATTCCTCTTTTATTTGGAATTTCACATTAAAATAGATTACAAATACGATGGAATACTGGGATTATTCGTTACGAACAAAATGATTTACGTGTTTCGGTAAATCTCTTTTAATGAGACAGTTAATTAAAAAGATACATTAGTTTAACGATAAATTTTGGAGAATTAAAAACATATTTTTATGATTACATTTCGATAAAATTTTTAAGCCTGTTATGATATGTACCCATTTGCTTTTAAATACAAGCGAGGATTTTGATTATTTTAAATAAAAAAATGTGTACAGCGTTTCGAAGGCAATTCATTATTACGTTAATAAAGAGCTATTCATATGTTTGTTAAGAGAGTAATTTTTTCTTCATTTTTACAAAAGCACTTTAAAAACTATCCGTTTAATTAAATAAAAATGGAATAAACATTGTTGAACAAGAATTTAAATAAATTATATTAAAGTTATAGATATTATGACGGCCATAAATTTTGTGAAGGTTTGGGCGTAATTTTTCCTTATCTGCTCTTACTCATAACTGCGCAATGCACCACCGAATAGTCGGCCAAAAAGTTTTCGTCGACTAGCCTGCTCTAATATTTTTTATTTGATATTCCATTTTACTGATTTTAAAAAATCTCATTTTGAAAGTACATAAAATACTAAAAAAATATATGTGTATGTAAATGTATATGTATACATATTTGTTTGTTTAACATATTTTTAAATGTTTGCCTTAGGTTACAGTTACGTTACATTACAACTATATATAACATATATAATAACTCATTTAATATTCTTAATTTTATGTCATTAAATCTCAATTTATATTTTTTGTGTTTTGATATTTGTTTAAACGTTCATTTATTTTGAACAAATTATGACTAATTTTTCAGATATTTCAGATTGTTATAATTTAATAATAATAGTACTTACTCTTGTAGAAAACTATCCATTATTTCTCTCTACTCAACAAGCACATTATGTTAACAAATTTTGATAAAATCTTTTAAGCACTAATATTTATACATTTCATGAGTAATTTTCTAATCTACAATCAGCTTATTTAGGTGTAATTATTATCAACTACATGAATGTGATTGATTTCATCGTTCGTAGATAGTTTGTATCATAATTTGTTAAAACTCATTCATTTGCTGCTTCTTTTTCCTAAATATATCCTTGAAAAAACAGAAGAAACTCAAAGGTATATACTTAACCATAAGACCTTACAATTAGAAAAAACCTCTGCGGCTAAATGAACAGGGCAAGAGTAAAAAGTGCTATTAGCTGCAAGTTTGTTTGGCACTCTATACCAAGCCCAACGTTTTGTTTCCTCCTCACGAGCCTTTCTCGCGTTTACGACTAGTATTTTCTACTTTCCGGAAAATAAAAATAATCTAGCCACGTCTGCTTATTTAGAACTGCACACGTTAGAATCAACGGCATCTAACATTGACAGCAATACATTCCTTCATCCAAATGTTTAGCCGTTGCAGTAACTTTTAGGAAAAAATGTATATACATTCTTTGGCGTAAATTTTCTTTTTATTTTCTTTTTTGTAAGTTACACATCCATTTCGATAGACTCAATGTAGAGTTGGTATTACAAAGGAGAAGTAATAGAGATTGTGAGAATAATTGCTCGTACCGACGCACGAGTACAGGGAGCAATGAATTTTAATGACAATGGGCATGTTAATCAAAAGTCGGATTCCGGGAAAAAGCAATGAGAAAAGTAATTCAATAAAATGGAACGGTTTAACATCAATTTTATTATTTCTTTCGAATGAAATACTTTTATTCAACCACGAATTTATACGAAAAATAAGTTTGTGGTAGTAAAGCAAATTTTACGGAAGGAGAATTCGATATATTTTTAACTTTAAAAATTAGTTTTCTTTAAAAAATAAAACAAAAAATATATTTTCATAATAATGGATTTAAGTATTTTTTGTCTTTATTAATATTTTATTAATTTAAAAATGAAGCTTATATTTTTGTAATTACAACGAATACCATTTCAATGAACTAACTTATACCATGAATAAAGATCACCATGATTTCAATTATTGGCAGCCTTTGCTAAACACTTTTTATTTTCTTATCTACTTTACAATAGATATTTTATTTCAAATTTTTGCATAGTTAATGACTATATAAGTTAAACATTAATTGTATGTTTGCTACATGAATTTTAAATTAAAATGAAGATGAAACATGGTAAAAACTGTACCTGTAAGAAATTACAGGTATTTTCCAATACGTAACTACCAGGGAACTACCTTGGAAACAATATCTTATCGACTGCAGGTCAGCGTGTGAACCTAGACATCGTTTACATGAATACTTTTTTTTTTAATTCTGGAATATACCAATTGGTAGATCGTATCAGAGATAATATATAGATGATTCAAATGTCTTAAAATGTTCTTAAATGCTCTATTATTTTTACAAGTGATAAATATTTCATTTATTCTTAGTGAATTTAATTCAGATTTAACTCCATAAAAAGATTTTTTTTTTAATATTGCTTATTATAAAAAAATGATTAATTTAATAAAATTTAATCTTGAGCCTTGTGAACACGTAATGTAATTTTAGCTCAATTGTTTTTGTTAAAAGGAATCTCTAAAACTTATGTAATTAACTCAAATAGCTGCACAGATAATACTAACTACAGTACTGTTCAAAAGCTCTCGAAAATCTTCATATCTACACATAAACACGTGTACACTAAAGTACCTGCAATAGAGAAAATTAAAAAATAATTTAAAAAATGAATTCTAAAGGATATTTTACCTTTTTTAAAGTGATGTAAAAATATTTATGGTTTGTTAATTAAATAAAAAAAAAAATTATGTGTAATTGAAGCAAATTTAGAAAATTACTCCGTTTAACCTCATGATCATTTTTTAAAGAATTTCCGTAATTTTTTTCAATTATTTGTATTTTTCCAATCGTAAATATTCTTACAAAATTTTGATAAAGAAAAATTTCTTTTATTATTCTTTTTTAAAATTATTTTTGGCTCTCCATTTTTGAAATGCCCATACTTAAATATATAAATGTTAAAATGATAAGGAAACTTTTAGACATCACCGCATGCCTCGGCTTCAACCATGACATTATCCCATTAATCTTTGGCTTTAGAGCGCATCAAAAAGGCTTAAAAGTACTCATTGATTTTCCCGCAAGAACATAGAATCCCCAATGCAGCGCAGGCACAACTTCATCTCTTCCTGCAAAACTCCCCGGCGCTCGTAGCAAAAAACGCGTTTGCGCGCGGAATGCGGGCAAAGATACGGCTCGGAGGAAAAAAGAGCCGGCAAACGTAACTGGGCCATCGATTTTCCATTTTGCCAGGAGCGGGCTGTATAACTTTTCAACGAGCGACGATGACCGAATGAAAACCGCCGTATAATCAGTGCGTCGACGGAGCTCACGCTCCTCGGGAATACGATGACGCGACGGCGCATAGTAAGCATCAGCTGGCGCTCAACTGACTGCAGTTAATGCGCCCTGCTAGGGCACACCCAAGCTGAAGATGTGGATATAATTTAATGTGTGCGCGCGTCGCGATTGTCGCCGCACTTTACTGCCGATTATGGCCCGTAATGCTTTTTTAAATAATTGAAAGACATTTGGAGCGCGAATAAATTGTGATGTTTTTTTGTAGCTACTATAAACTAGGATTATTTTGTCGGACAAGATAAGTTTTTACCATTGAAAGATCATTTTATTCTTAGAATATCACAATACTTGAAAATTTGAAATGACTCGAGAAATTTTCTTATATTTTGCAATAATATAAATAAAATAATTGTTTTTTAATAGGTACAAATTCACCGAGAAGGCCAGAATCACTTCGACTTGTGATATCTGAATCGGTGTAGAATCTAGAACCACTCCAACTTGTGATATCTTTGTACTTTACAGTTCGCTCTTTCAACAGTATCGGTTATGGGGTCGTAAAGGGATAATTTATTCGAAATTTCAATACCTCAAACTATCGACATTCGTTCTTGCTGGAAAAAATCGTAGCGCTTCTCGATAAGACCGCAGAGTGCTATGTCAATTTATGATTGAGATATCATCAAATATTTTATTCTATATTTTTAAATACTTATTTCTTTTTTCTTATAAAAATCATAACATGCAACAATTTTTTTTCATTTCTATTTTCTCTAATATAATCTTTCTATTTCATATTCATTAGTGAGAATCACATAGAAATGTTTCACTTAGCACTAATTAAAATAGTCCACGATAGATAAATTTTAAAATATCCATAAATAAAGGGTATACTAAAAATATTAATGTTTTTTTAACACCACTAATATTTGGTTATATCTAAAATAAATTCTTTCCATAACAACATATTTTATTTTAAATCTTTATCTTTGAAATAAATAAATAAACACAAAAAATATTTTTGAATCGCTGGTTGAATGGATACCAATCAAAAATCGATATCGAATATCTATATTTCGACGCAAAAAAAATGCTGACTAAATTACTAAACTCTTACAAAAATAATTTCAACAATAAACTGTTATACCTGAATTTCGGAGTATAAAATTTAAATTGAAATATCCTCCTGTTCAACATGCTGTTCAAAATGCAAAAGTTCAAAGGAATTTTAAAAACAGTAAATTTCGTATTTTTTTATTTATAAACTTGTATGGAAACATTTTTTTGTAATCTTTTGTAAAAGGACTTAAAGTCCGTGAAATTTTATAAAATAAAATAAAAATAAAATAAAATAAAACGATGTTTTCTTATCGACTAACCGCGATAAAATATTGCTCATAATGTATAAATATTGTCTGTTTTTCAAATGCTCCTTCAAATCACATAGCGAAGAATAACATGAAATAAAAAAGGGTAAAGAAAGAAAGCAATTGAAAAAACCCGAAGCATGAAAATAGCTAGAAAGCCAGAGAGGGAGAAATCTGTTCCATTTCTGGGTATCCAGCCTGCAGAGAGCAGCAGAGTCGGCCTCTTGAATATTCATCAAGACTCGCGCGTGTGGCTCAATGGACGAAATCTTGCAGGAAGCGCTGCAGCCGCAAAGCCACGCGACTGGAGCGCGTGTGTTGATTTTCGCGTAGTTTTGATTTCTGCAGCAATGGACGAACAGTTTTGCTCGCTTTTGCGCTTTGCCTTTTGAGAGGAACGAGCGAGCGAGCGAGCGATCGGTCGATGCAACTTTAATGGCCGAGACTCGGAGGACAAAGTTGTAAATTTAGAGAGTTCGAGAGGATTACCATTGCGCGAGAGTCTATAAAGATTATGAGAGTCGAGAAGGATTTGCCAGGAGCGAGAGAGAGAGAGGGGGGGAATCGTTTTGTCGGATTTTATTGAGGAGCTTTTCGGCTAAATCGCTTTTTTCTTCTTTACTTTTGCCAACATTTTAACCCTTTTTTTAACGAACATTTTTTCGCACCATGCGAACCTGGATAAATTCGCGATTCCTTTTTTTGTCAAATTTTTATTTTCTCCCGAATTTCAACCGGCGCGCTCTGGCTCTTGAATAATACGCGGCAATGTATAAATCTGAATCTCAGACTTCTATATACACACTCGCGCGCAGGTGTGCTATAGGTGCGTGCGCTACATTTTCCGCTACAATTATTCACGAAATGAAGATTTATGAAATTTCACCGTGAACGTGAATTAAGTGAGACTTTTACAATGAGATGCTGTAATTAAATAAAACTGTCATTTTCTCCACTTCTTTAAGCTTTATTCGGTGACTGAAAGTCGACAAATTTTTTAATTTCGCTAAATTTATACTCCATTTTTAATTATGTCTTAATCTGAGCTCTATTTTACAAATAGTCTCGCTCTACAACCGAAATTTGAATTAATTCAGAACCTATTGTTAAGCAAATAACACCCATTGTAAAATAGTCACGTACACATTTTACATTTTGATTATGTAATAAGTATTTATTTGAATAGTTTACTGTAATTTAAAATGTAACGAGGCACCAAATAAAACATTAAAAAATATTAATTTTAATAGACTTAAGTAATACCTCTTGAGAAGAAATTTTCAAAAGAGCCGCACGCAACTCCGAAACACTACCCTTTGAATTTATTTTTCATGTTTTTCTGTTTATTTTAAAGCCGCAGCCACGTAAAAGTTATCGCAGAACGAGCTTGCAGCGTCCGGCCGGGCACATGGAAAATTCAAAAAGTTTTCAAAATGCAAATTACTAGTTTCAAACTGACCGCGACCCTGCGCTAGATTTACAAATCCAGCATTTCCGCCCGCTAACTACTCTCCTAATATACCTCGAGTGAAAAAACGTCGCTCGCTCATCCCGTTACAAATTAACGTATAACAAATTGCATCGCCTCAAAGCGAATTCGCACAAAGTTGAGCTACGCCTCTCTCTCCCTTGCTCTATCTCTGGAGGAACAAAATTATAATTTGGCAAATGCATTCGATGCACCGCTGACTGGCGTAGTTTAGAGCTGCCCACGTGACTTTCCTCCCTCCTTTTCTACCTCATTTACATCCGGCTTGCGCGATGCTCTGGATTCAAGAGCGAATTGCTCGTCCTACGTATATATTATAGCAGTATTTTCGCTTGCTTTCGGCATAGTGCTTTCGCCGTGGGTATAGTCAAGTCTTTAGGATTATCCGTAATCGCACTCGCCCGAACTCTCGGGTATTCTATTATTGTTAATGGCTCAGTCGATGTAAAACAGTGTAAATTGCTAACTTTTTGGTTAATTAAGCGCCATTGGCGGAGATTAGTACGTCCATTGGTTCTTGCGTGGTTGAAGCTTGGACAGTTTAATTACTACAAAGTCAGTTACATTCTAGATTTTAGGTTACCTTTTTTACCAACAAGTCTGAATGCAGGCAATTTTCAAAAAGAAAAATTAATACGGCTGGAGTTCATTGGACTTTTCGACGAATAATTTTCTCCAGACGTAACCCAGGTGATTCCAGCGGCAAGACTTTCTTCCAGCAGCTTTCAAAATTTTTCCAAACTCTCGTAAAATTGCGCAATTTCCAACTGGCCGTCCGCTCCTTTTTCAAACGCATTCCGAACAACGCTGACCTTACGCGGCCGTTCTTCAAATATTTGCCCTCGAACTTTACAGCGCGAAACTTACGTTTAATAAACTTGACGCGGGCTAATTCAGTCGTAACACTTTGTGCCCCTCCCCCGAGAAAAAGGCAAAAGGATTCCTGATCCTAAAAGTCCCGTAATAAATTCAAAGCCACGCACATGTACACCGCGTTATTTTACATTTTCCATAGCACCGGAGATTACTTTGCTCTCCAGCTACTCCGCTCTTATTTAGAAATGCGCATGGCCAGTGGGTAATTATTGCGTGTGCGCAGCCACGTAGGTGTACACGTAGCTCCTTTGTCGCTAGAGCAAACTTCTTTCTGTGCGCATTAGTTGCTCGCCCTTTAATCCCGCTGGGTTATCCCCCCCGCCTCGTCCTTTTATCTCTCCGCTCCATTTCTCGGCGTGTACGAGTGCAAGCGCAAATGGCACTGGAAATATTAATGGGGCCGGCGCCGACAAACCGGCGAGCGAATAAAAGTATGCGCAGCCCTCATAATTTTCCGATTGTAATCGGTAATTGCGATCGCGCAAATTAATTGAAATCTATCGCCGCCGAATTATTCAGGGGCGCGCGAATGCCGATGCTATGAAAATTCCTCGGCTGCGCCAGCCCCGACTATATTGTATTTTCATCGCCCGTAAAATACTGGATTTTTTCTCGTTTTAATCTTTTAATTATTATTATGCTGTACAAGTGTATGCGCTTATTTAATTATGGATTGATACATTGTTATTTGATTATTACGGTACGATGGGATGTACCGTTACAATTGTAGTATAGAATAAAATATAAACATAATACACTGGTTCGAATTAATTACCAACAATCTAAATATGAACCGAATTTAGTTATCTGTTATAGTAGGATGCGCAGAATTAATAATTATTCAATATTTTGGACGGACACTTCATAGTTGCAAATACTCTTGTGACCTGAATAAGATCTCAAATCACGAGAACTTTCATTCATATTTAATCATGTATTGGCTATATTAAGGATTTCCACTTTAATAATGCATTTGTTTTACAAATGAAAAGTTTTAAAAATATCGGGAAATTGCAGCAACTTAATTACATAAACGTACGCATTTTCTGATCTGTAAATTCGAAGAATAAATTAAAAATAAATTGAACTTTATTTTATGTATAGCAGTATAATTTAAATAATTAATTAATCATAAATAAACCATAATGGCTTTTAGTCTTAAATTAATTAAATAAATTAATAATTAGTAAAGTTATAAAATATACTTTTCTTTTGTACATATTATTCGTTATATTGTATCGTCATATTATTGCAAATTGAATAAAATTTAGAAATAAAACTTCATTATGCATAAAATCAAACAAACATGGAAGTTATCTTATAAAATACAACAAACCACTGAAATACGGCCTTATAATTGTACTTTCCTGTTTTCCGTAACTTTAGCGGAACGAGTTTATTTATGCAGTAAAAAAAATTACCTCTGCGACAGTAATCAGAAATATTTGAGAAACTATAATAATAGAGGATTCGTCGAGAGGTACAACAGGTTCATTGTATAATGAGCTTAAGCGAGATAACGAACGTAGAAAGGGAGTGAAAGAGAAAAGCACAAAGTAAAAAGTGATATTAATTAATTGAAAGCGGTAATTACACAGTCGCATATAATTACTTATAGTTAAAGTAATTTTTTCATTAAAATTGCAGGACTTTGACGAGTCCTGATTCTAGTTTTTTCTTCTTATAAAGAAATAAAGTAGATAATTAAAAGTGTTTTTTAATTACCTATTGGAATAATTATTTACTTAATTAATAAAGAAAATAATTAATTTATGACAATAAATCTGTCTGTGTATAATCAATATCAATGTAAAAACTTTATAAACAACAATAACACTTACAGTTCTAATTTTCGAAAATATTTTAAATTTGTGACTGAAGGAATATGAGTTACCTAATGTACTTAAAAATGTTAAAACAAGGATTTACAAAACCAAGAATAACTTTTGTATCTTAATCTATACACCAATTTTACTTATTCCAAAATCTTAGAAAAAATAGTATTTAATAAACTAAACCTTTGTTTAAGGAAATGTAACGTAAATCAGAAAAACCATTCGGTTTTGAACTGCAAAGATACTGAACTACATTTCGAATATTGTAAACGACAATTTTTATAAGAGATAATTAATAATTTAATTCTTCCTAGCTCTGGTTAATATTCTCGTATGGTCAATCTTGCAAGGTAGGGGAAAGATATACTACATTAAAATTGATAACAATAGCTATATCTGATAGACAACAAAAAATGAAAATCACATTAATGGCGTAAAAAAAGATATAATAAATATAGAAATTGAAAATTAAAGTCGAATAATAAATTATGCTAATAATACTGTCATTGCCATGAGTGGTGATCAATATTTTCCGATCTAATAATCACAAAACTGTTTGTACTAACACTAGTATAAATAATTAAAATCAATTCTACGAATGATTTTCAAGAAATAACAATAAGAGAAATAAGAGAAATTTTCGTTAAATTTAAAACTATTGTAATACCGTCGACATATATATCTAAAAAATGATACTTTGGATCTAATGGACGACTGGTAGGTTCAATTCCCTGCGGGAAGAACCGGATTTTTTCAATCTAAATTTTTCGACAGAAATAGTATCGAGAACATTGGCAAAAAATCGAAAAAAGCCCGAATGAACAAAAGTCATTTCCTTTGAAATGACCGAGCGAAAAATTGGACAGGTTGACTCGTTAAGGTGGGACTGTCCCTGCGAGGGGTGATCGGCTTATGATCCAGCATGTGCCAGATTTGCTAGATTTCTGCATCAAAGCAGGTGCAGTAAATTGCAGGGAGGGAATCTCGAGAATCTCGCACACCACTCTAGGGAATATTGAAATGGAATTGCCACTGCCCTCGCGCCACGATGCTGATGGGCACGTCGTTAAAAGGGTATGTAACTCCAAACAGAAATGGGAGTGGATAAATAAGTTAAATATAAAAGTTTCTGCAAGCGCAATATCATCAAATTACCATAAAAACTTACGTGACCGTGATGATTTGACAAAGTAATAGTCTCCTTGACTCACCTGCAACATAAAAAAGCAATTCATATTAGAAACAAGCGAAAGAGAAAACAAAGACAAGCAGATAAAAGCCATGAATAAAGATGAAACTAAAGTTCGCGAAGCAAGTCCGCAATCCCCAATCGCTAATGAAAAGTTTTTAAAAAACGCTAACGGAATTCCGGCGTCGCATTTCGTCAGTCCTTCCAGAGCCATAATTCAAGCGTCAGCGCGCTCGACACGCGAAATAAACGTCGATTCGGACTTTCGCGTCTCCGGCGCGCCCGGAGGGCTCGGCCGAGTGTAATTAGCGCGATGTATTCCGCAGGCGGCCTAATTGAAACGCGCGCGTCGCCAGGGGAGAACAGCGCGTTCATAATCCGCGCGCTGCACAATCAGAATAATGGGGAGGTGGAAACGCGAGGCACGACGAGCTGGAAACCCGGAAGCCGCAGTAAATTCTTCAGACGAGGCTAAACGCTATTTTCGATATGCACTGGCACGTTTTTCCCTTCGGCTTTTTTTCTTCTTTTTGTCGAAGATTGAATGGAAATTGCGGGCGGGGCTGTGTTTTCCTCTGAGGCTGGCACAGCTTGTGATTTATGATTGGCTCGGAAAGTTTGATTGCACTTTGACAACGGGGAGGAGTGTCGTTTATTTTTATGAGGCTGTTAATATTAATCTATAAAATATTGTGCGCGTGACTAGAGTGTGACGTTAATATTTAACTTTCATCACAGTGGGATCAAGTTTTTTTAAATTCCTTGAAAAAGCTTCTTATACTAAGCCATGAGGCGCGCTATGTGTGTGCATATAGTATTATGTTTCCATAAGATACTTTTTTATTCTAATTACATCTAGATGGTTTCAAAAAACTGTATGTATAATATTAAATAATTACAAATGGTTAAAAAAAAGCTTTGCAAATTATAATCAATTGGAATGATACACGACTATTTGAAGGAAGTACGAAGCCATCTAACGAAAATTGGTCACCTAGTTTTTATGGCCTCTTCTTATACGTAAAACTATGTATTAATTATTTAAACAATGAATCTCTTGAAACAACAGTAATTTTACTAATGGGCAAAAATATATTTTGAATTCAGATTTTGATACAAAACCCATTCTATTTGAAATAGAGTTTTTGTTCTTGTTTCAAAGAATCAACGAACTTAAAAATTACATTAAATAAACTTGGCACTCTTCTAAAATAACATATAGCTTTACTTTATTGACTAACAATTAGAAGGTTAAAGTCTTTTAAAAATGGTTAGTATTATTTTTATATACTACATAATATAGTCATACATCTTACATTTAATCGTTGAAATTAGATCTTCAGCCATTTTGAATTATTTAATAAATAGATAGTTAATAAAATCTACACTTAAATTAATTAAACTTTTTATAACATGATTTTTAATAGCTCTGAAAAATGCTGCTATTGGAAAGGATCAAAAGAGTAAACTCAATCAAATAATTTAAACTTTTCATTACAGATGCATTTCATATAAAATGACAGTAATAGCATTTTTTTTTAAATATTTGAAATATCAATTTGTTGACATGAATGTACAATTTATATACACGTTTCTCTAATTAGATAAAACAACACCGTCTATGTCGATAAATCAATTTTCATAGAAAGATTAAAATATCGTATTTTAAAGCAATATACATTTTACGGATTTTACATTTTATGTAGAATTTCAATTTGCTTGTTAAATTTACATTCTATTTTAATTGTTTATTTTGTACATCAAGTAAAACTTATTAAAGCTTTAGAAAATATAACAATAAACCCAATTAAAAATAATAAACAAATATTCCAATTAAAATTTTCAACTCGATTTTGAAATTCACAAAAACGAAAATATTAATAAACAAATTTCACGTAATGATGCGTAGCCGTGTACATTTAATAACACGCGCTGCTATAATTATTCACTTAATCCATGCAGTTGAAATTAAATTATGCAGCTGCATGGCGAGCGCCGGGGCATTTAGAAATTCCATCTCAGATATTAGTAAATTAATTAAACTTCTAATCGTCGAATCACTCCCCCGCAGCCGATCCTCATCTCCATAATTAGAAAAGAACAATGTATCTATCTCTTTAGCATAGAATTAAAACCACCCCAACCATGCAAAGGTCGAAACACGCGTTTATCCTCGCCCCGCCGACAGTCAGAGACAGATAACCAGTAGCCAAAGGGGGGGGGGGGGAGAAAAAAAGGTATAAAAGCAACAGCCTAACGAGCAATTCGTGCGACGCTCCGGCAATGTTGAACAGCGTCGGTAACACGCACGGTTTCTCGCGTACGAGCCCGGGCCCGCATACACACAGCGCGTGCAGGACGTGACGCGCCTGCGTAATCTCGACGATTTCCATTAATGCAATTAACGCTTATCGAGAGAGAAATGGTGAGGGGGCGGCTGGGAGCGTGTAACGCGCACGTGCAACTTTCGAGCGCGCCGGTGTAATCGCGAAAACAAGCGTGCTATTTTCGGCCCCCTCTGCGTTATCTCGGTTGGGAATGGAAAAAAAAAGGAACGTTCTGATATACGCGAAATGAGAGAGGGAGGGAGGGAGAGGAAGCTGCACACGAGGTTTTTCGCTGAGTAAATTGTGTTTAATTCCGGCGGCAGGAAGCTTTTTCGCTCGCGCCCGGGTGTCCATTTACATTACGCGTCCGAGTGCTTTTTTGCGTATGTCGCGGCCGGGGCGCGTAACTCCGGAATGCGAAACTCGGTCGCGCGATCCGCGAATTAATAATGCAGACTTAATTTCGAGGCAGAGAGAGAGAGGGCCGAATATCGCCGGCGGCGGCTTTTTTTTACGAGCGTTCTTGTTTTTAGTTTTCTCGTTAAACTTTTGCTTTTGCCTTTTTTTTCGGTTCTTTGGCTTTATTCTTTTTTGCGCCGGGCTGGAGGAGTGCGTAAATATGGAGGTTGGGAGGGTTTTTTAGGGTTCGGAGATAAAGTTGGGAAGTGCGTGGCGAGGTGTTTAGAATCTTAGATGTAAGGGATTTGAAGGTGCCTTTTCCTAAATTGTATGATGTAATTTAGGCGTGGTATTTTTGGAATGCCTTTGCAATTTATAACCTTCTTATGTTATTTTTAGGTATTTCTTTTACGATGTGTTCGATGCTCAAGAAAAGAAAAAGAACCGCATCTATTTTATTACATAAATGCGTTAATCATTAATCTAGCTTTAAAAGAAAGTAGGAAAACCCGGATAAATGATGTTAAGGAAAAATAACTTAAAAATAGATTCTATAAAAAAAATAAATTCAACTTTAACTGAAATTTGCGGTTCAGAGATGAAAAAACGAGTATACCTTAATAAACAAATCAATTATTTTTAATTAATAAATAATAAAGAACAATAAAATTAAAAAATCAATGAAAAATTGAAAACATTGAATATTGCCGTGCATTCAGGCATGTTAAGGGTAATTATTGTTATTTAATACAAATGCAAAATTACAGTTAATAAAATAAACTAAATTTCAAGAAAGAAAATGTATAAATTTTTATTTAAATTACACGGATAAAATTTAGCTACAATTTTAGCAATAAACTATTAAAACACCTACAAGTAGTAAAATCTGAATATGGTCAGACCTTCGCCTGAACGAAACGAACATCCATTGCCAATGATGTATTTGTTACTTCAACGATAAGAAAATTCTCCGTAATAAATCATTTGTATCCCGTAAGCCACCCTTTCTCACGTCTTCAGGAACAACATCTCCGGAGAATTCGGTAAGAACAACGCTCTTATTTCAGCGAGCGTCTGCGCAAAAAATGACCAAGCCGCATCCCTCGACTTTATGCCGCGGACATAAAATATTTTGTAGTTCCTTTCGACTCTCTCTCGCCTTCCACGACCCAGAAATTCCTATGAACGAATAAAAGGAACGGCTTTTTATCGTAGGCGTGCAAGAATTCCCGAGCTCCAGCGTACATCCCTTCTTTTTTTTTACTGCTCCGCTAGCGCCGCGAGGCTGGGGGCGCAGTAACCATTAGAAGGCACTTTGGGGCCGCGTACGCATATTGCGCCTCAACTATTACGGCGACAGAGCTCGTTGCTAAGAAAGGGAGGGAGCAACGGAGGGCTCGTTTGGCGCTGCGCCCTCGAGGCTTCCGGGCTCCGCTCGCTGCGTTTTGAAATTTCCTGTAATTAAAGTACGATCCTTGGCTTTCTCGGCTCTCTCTCTCTCTTCGAATGCCGGTGATAAATAATGCCTGCGACGGTCTGTTTCTTTGATTTTTGCGCTAGTCGGGGCCTTATTTATTCGGATTGCAAAAGAGAAACGGAACCGATAACTAAGCTGCCAGGGGCTTTTTACGAATCCTACTGGAGTGCCAAAAGCATTAACTCCGCTCCCTTTTGAAAATACGCGCGCTTATTTATCTGAGAACAATAGTTTTTTGTAATCGCTTAAACCTTGGCAAGCCACCTCGTAGCTCCTTCCTGCCGCGAAGCCAAAACCAAACATCAAATAAATATTCTTAATTAGCTTTGAAAAAACAAGCCAGGCATGACCCTAATTATCCGGCTCGAGCCGGCCAAAAATAAGTTGCGCAGCGCGGGCCAGCATCACTCGGCGCTCTGTACAGGATTTTCTCCTTTTGCTTCTCGCGGCGGCGGCGGCGGCGGACGCTGGTCACCGCAAATGGCCTGCAGCAGCGGAGGACGGTCAGCAGCGCAGCGCAAGAATTACCGGGCCTCGTAAAAATGCTCGTTCCCAGCGAAGTGCTTGGAACTTTGCGCGGGCAGAGCAGGAAAAGGACGAGCTCGCTCCCCCTGAGCGCGATTTCTGAGCCAACGACGGGGAAACACTGCGCTCGCGCGCACCGGAGCTCGTCCGCGGAAAAATTATCGAGTCCTTGGGAGCAGCGGCGGCGATGCGGGAACGCGCTGCGGCTCCCCTGGCCCCTGCCTGCCAAGAGGGACAACTTATTGTGGCTGTGCTGCTAAAGATGTCGAATTTTAATTTTTGGGTTGTATATGTCTCTGTAGTAACGTTTGTTGCGAATTTTTAAAGTCAAAATTAGAATAAAAGTAATGAATACTGTTTTAAATAAAAAATTATTAAAAGTATCGATTAGTAGATAAAAGGTATATGATTATTTTAAATTTCATTAAGAATATACATTAAAATAAATTAAACGATAATAATTTATCAGCTAATAGAGTATTATAAAAGTTTACGACCAGCTGATGATGGGCTTTAAAAAAAGCTATTATTTTTAAAATGAAAAGGCACAATCTCGCCGGATAAATAAAGCCGTTAAAAAAAGCAGAAATATTTAAATTTAAAAATTCGTCATTTCAGCAAATACCCCCTGAAAACTCGATGCGAATCCATTACGAAGAAATAATAGATTGTCATAATGAAGTGACAGTGATGGCTTATTACTTTACTCATGCGATGCACATAAATAACGCGAGGCGCGCGGAATCAAGAAATTTCCGCAGGGAAATAATCAGGGGCTAATTATTATTTGACGTCCCGATCGCGTCTGGGGTATCAACGTCAAAACAGCAATTAATAATTGATGCGTAATCGCACTTAACGCAAACCGAGCCCCGATCTCCGGCTCATTCGTTCAGCATAAAATAAACTAATCAACGCTCGGCAGCGCTTCATTATTTGCTCGCGCAAAGTAAGCAAGTAGACAAAGTTTAAAAGCCCGTTAGCCGGTAACCGAATTGCCGAGCCTCTATACCCATATATAAAGTACGACACGGCAATTTGAGGCCCGCCACGACGACGACGACGACGACGACAATCAGCGGTGGGGAAAAAAATCCCGACGATTATCATGATGACCGACAGGCATGATCGGAGCGAGCAGCCACACCAGCGAGGCACGCGAGGCAAACTTGTAATTGAATCGAGGATCACGCGAGGGACGCACGCACGTCAAATCTCATATAGCTCGGCTATATGTATACACACTCGTGTAGATATTCTATCAAGCGTCAGATCGACGCTTTCCCGGGGCCTGATCTTTCTCGAGGCTCCGCCAGCCAGAGAGGAAAAGCTCGACACGTATAGTCGCGTGACCGACGAGCCTCGCCTATATGCATACACACTCGTGCACTGGAATATCGCGCTCTTTGTGTCACGTGAGATTATCGTTGAACTTGCAGCCGACAAAATATAGTCGGAGCGTCACGCTTACACAGAGCCAGCTGCGCGTGTGTGTGTGTGCTGCGCAATCGAACCTCGCGGCGGAAGAGTTGATGATGGAGCTGGAGCGATGTGTATCAACTCCTTTGCTGACGCATGAGTTACATGCGAGCCGAGGCTCTCTTTCTCTCTGGCGTTACGCTGCAGTTTTTACTGCGCGATCCGTATATACCCCGTTTTTTAACGACATGTTTATTCGGTTACGCTGCCTGCACTTTTAACGCTTCTCTATAAAGTTCGCCTTTCACTTTCTCGATACGTTTCCCCGGCGCTTTTCGTTCTTAGCCACGCTGTTTTATAGGCGCACGCGTGGATTAAGTTTGACTCTGGTGTGTTAAGGTATAGGCGGATGTGGCTCGAGGCGTTTTTTATTTTTTATGCTTTTCAGAGTTTGGTGGATTACTGTCGAGGCGAAAAATGTCGTGCTAGACAAATATGAGATTATAAAAGTTTTTGCGATATGGTGAGAGCTGCGATCTTATTATTAGAAAAAAAAATGTTAAAAAAGCATATGAACAAGATGTATCAGGAGGGTAAACAAAAGTAAATGTTCAATACTACGAAAAAATTTCAGAGACTGTTTTAATATAGGTTAGCTGTTGTTAATTTAGCTGATGCATATTCAAAAATTAATTCAGCAACGAATCCAAAATATCTTTGCATATATTTATGATATTTCGGTGTATAATTTGATGAATGGTAATATTTCATAAATAATAGGTCAATATGCTATTATGTTTGGAGTTCCGTGCTATTTTGACATGGATGCAAAATCGAAAAAGGAACTTAGTTACAAGATCAAAGTATACCGAGTCAAATGCAGGCGACAGTCGCATTCATTAAATTTTTTTTTAAATTATATTTAAATTAAATTAAAATTTGAAATTTTGATTCTAAAAACGCTCAGAATTTGAAAAATTTTAAAATAAAGTGGAAAAATTTTCTATTTACCTACAATTTTTGCTTAATTAATTTTGATTTAAAAAAAATTCAATGTATGAAAATTAAGCAAAATAATAAAAAAAAATAAATAAATATTGAATTTATTCCAATAAAAGTTTATTACATTTTAAACAAATTAAAAAATGTATAATATCCTAAGAAATGTCTCACAATATGCTTTAACTGTGACATGTAAGTCTATCTTGTTAACAGCTAACCATCGAATTAAATCTTAAATTTTCTTTCTAGCACTATACTTTATTATATACTTTATTCAATACCTTTATTTACATTTCATTAGTATACATTAGTTTATCTATAATATGCTAATAAGTAGGAACTCGTTGTATGCTCGGTATATGTACACTGATGAAAAGAAATATTAGAATACTTTTGAAATTCTCCAATAAGGTCACATAATTTCAAAACATTCTGAAAGATATTTCCTTCGCTCAGTATATATTCAGACAAAGCAATATATTCCTGTACCCACGTCTGCTACCCAAAATAAAATCTTTAACTACGTGCCCTTCATATGTCACTTAACTGTTCTTTTACTTTGAACAGCAAATGTATGATCTAAAATTTTATTTATTTCAAATATAAAGTTTATTGCTTTAAAGTAAGTATACAAATAAAGTTTTTGATGACCACAAACATCTGGATTTCATCAGCTAGTCTGTCATCAGGAACTCACAACGAGAGCAAAGTTCCCTTGGAAGTTTGACGTCAAAATGAAGTTCGCTCACTTTCTCATTCTCTCGATTTAGTACAGCCTGGCTTCGAATCATTACCAAAAGTCAAAGAAAAAACTTCAGCGGCATTCACTCGAAACGCCATTCCGTGACCTGCTCATCATTAATTTATTATAAAGGTTGAAAGAATAAAGAAATAAAAAACTACAATTGAAAATTATAAACTTTTTATAGTTTACGTAAAATTTATAGCTTCGACCTATATATGAGCTACACACACCTCTCTAAAGCACAATTAATCTTTTGAGCTAAACTTGGAGAAAAAAAAATGTTACAACCTATTAACGTTCTCCTTTACGAGAAAAAAAAAATTACCATATAAAATTAGTATTCCCCGGGGCTTCAGCAACATAAAATTTCGAAAAAAATATCCACGAAACAAGTAATTTTCTCCGCTCATCTCCAGTAACGAGTAACAATCTTCATGGCTAATTAAATTTCTCGGGCGCACAAAAATCCTCCCGCGCATAATACCGAGCTCTCCCCCCCTCGGCTCTTTTACCGTTCACTGAAATTTCCGCGCGCAATATCGCGCGCCGAGCCGCCGGACAACGAGCCGAGCGTGCTTTTTTTTTTCAATAACCTTCCTTCTCCTCGCGCGCCGGCAATGATCGCGTTAAGATCATCCGCGCGATAAAAAAAGCGCGCATAATACAAGCGCCGGGAGCACACAAGAAAGCGAAAAGTAGTTTAGCGTGCCGCGAAAGCATATGCGCATATATGCGAGCGCTCGCGGCGATTAACCGGGTAAATTAAAATGTAGCCCTTTTCTAACTGCCTTTTTAATCTTATTAGCTCACGCACGGAGCGGCCCGAGTATACTAATTTCGCGGGGGCGGAGCAAATTGAAAAAGTGCGCTGTGTATTAAGCGAGAGGCTGGTTTAACGCTTTTCAGAGCCACTTGCCGTGTTATTCAAGGCGTATTTTGTTTTCAGCTACTTTTTCGTATAATATGTGTGCTTTTTGCGTGGTGGCTTTAATTTGTATTCATCTGAGATTCTAAAATTAATTAATAAATACGCTCTGCTAACTCCAAGGAATCAGTATTTGCGAATAGAGCGAGCTGTTTCTGAACGTTAAGCTGAGTGCACGTGTTCTGTAGTTTATTCTGTATACGCCGTTCTTTTTACAGTTGTAAATTTACAATTTTGCGAATTAAAATTTTTGTTTAAACTTCAATTTACCTATTATCACAATAATATATGCAATATTGCCTTATTCTAGTGGCTTTTTAAACTATATATGAGAAATCAAGCTTGCTTTAATCTGTTTTTATTGTAGAGTGTATTAATAGAAATATTAATAAAAATTGAGTAAACTAATATTTCTATTGCGCAACTATAGAATTTATGATCGCAGCTAACTGTAGAAAAACTATATAAACATTTTTTTATTTTCTTTGAAATTTATTTTTATGTAAAAAAATCCGTTGGTTAAAGTTACTGCAACAAAAGAAGAATTTTTATATTCTACGAATTGGCCCTCAAAATAGAATAGAGTTTTAAAAAAATTCAGCTGTCGATTGTGAGGACGATTATTTTTTCGAAAAACGGATTTAATAACGCTTAGTACGGATTTAGTAACACTTATTTCGCTAATAATATACCTTTTTTATATTTTATAATACGGCTTATGTATAAATCAGCAAATTAAGTCAATCAATAAAGAAATACAAATGAAAAATCTCATCAAACTTTAAATTTGTTTCTATTAAATTTTTAATCTTTTGCAAATTTATAAATAATCAAAGGAAATCATACAAATTTATGTATTTTTTTTTTTTTAATACTATCTATAATTATTAATAATTTTGAAATTCGTGTAAAACGAGGTCAACAATTTCATGAATACAAGCAAACGCGTTATTTCAAATTCGTTTCACAACAAATTACCAATCCGTTCCAACCATGCAAACCATTAATTACCAATAATTCCAAAGCAATTCCACATCCCTAACAAAGAATTTCGCAAACGCGCAAAATTCAACTTAAATTCGCAACTCGCAAAGTCCGCCCCGTAAGTGTAATAAATCGCGTGCCCGCGAACGGCGGCCGCATTGCAAATTCGCAGCGGCAAAGCGGCCCAAATAAAACCGCGAGAGGCACTCGGCTTCTCTCGCTCCACATCCGTCGGCGAGGCCGCAACTCACGAGACGCGGGCCCGCCCACGAGTATCGCACCTACCTCAAAGTCGATGATATATACCCCGGGGATTGCCGTTCAACGGATCTTCACCTTCGACGCGTGAAGTACTGCGCCGCACCAAAGTCGGCCCTTTTCTACTGAGGATGCTCGAGCAGGAAGAGCAATGAACGGAGCGAGGAGCGATCTCTGCGAAGTTTAATGGCTGAGAGATAAGGTCTTTGCGGAATGGAAGTTCGGATGGAATTGGGTGTTTTAAAATTAGTTTTGAATTTTTTAATTTTGGGAGAGGAGCGGGATGATAGCGATCTGTACGGATTGTGCGCTTTTTATGAGCTTTGTTTGTATGTTAGGATCAGATGAGCGTTATCTATTTATGAATTTGTTCTTATAAATATTTATGTAAAAGTTGAAAATAAATAGAGATAAAAAATAGAGCTAAAAAATTTTTAATATATGGCTTTCTTTGATTGCTTGCAAATTTGAAAGAGATTGATATTTTTACATAAAATAATTAAAATTTAAATTAAAGCTTTCATTCATATTGATTTATTTGTTGATTTATCTTGTATGTCATACACATGCACAATATTAAAAAGAGCCAATTATAACATATGAAAAATATCGAGTTTTAGTTTAAGGGCATAAAAAGTACTTTTCAAAGCTTTATATAAAAATCTGTTTCCTGGAAGTAAAATACAGCGTTTTTCATAGAATCATTCGGCTGCAATATTACGAATAATATAATTTTTAAATGTATCAATTAAATATGAGCTGTCACGTTGTAACTTTTCATTGCAACATATTTTGGTATACATATTTATTATTCGTTGTCTCATTTGTGGTTATTAAATAAACAGTGTATAGAAATAAAAGTATAACTGGAAAATTGCAAATAACCAAAACACCCAAGCAAGTAACTTCGAAAATTTTGATAAATCCGACATCCGCGTTGCGATCGAAAATAAAAACGTCAGGGCCAAACCATAGGTCTCGAAATCTCAAAGCCGCGCAAGTATCATCCATCTCCAGGGATCCATAGTGCAGTGGGAAACCGCTTGAATGCACGCAAAGGCAAAGGGACGTTCGAAAAAAAATCCATCCGCGTTTGTCAGCGGGAGCCCCAGCTGGTGCGCTTGGATTACCACGTCAAGTGGCCGCCGATTTATCAGCAGTCAGCTGCGAATAAGAGCGCAGTCACGAAATCTCGGGGCTTTGCGCGAGCGCAACAGCGAGAGATAGCAGAGCAAGCTCGGCCCCTCGAGAAATGAGAAGGATTCGGTTACAAATGCGGCTGCTGCGCCGGCGTGCATATCTGGCCTTCTCCGCCGTAACGTCCGCACAAAACATCCGAAGCGGTTCTGTTCGCGTTTCAGTTGCTAGTTGCGAAGAGCTTGGAAAAGTTGAGCGACCGATCGCGAGCGCTCGTTCACGGCGACGGGGCCATTGATTTTTTCAGCAGAGATGGCTTCAGGCACTTTTCGTACTATCTCTAATGGATTTGTTTTGTTGTTGAGTATAGGAAATGCTGGGCTCGGGGCCGTTTATGAAAGAAGATATTGATGTGTTTAAGGTAAGCAATTGAGTCTTTGGAATGTGCTTTCTTTTTGTGGATTAGTGGGAGGCAAGTTTTTGGAGATATTTCGGGCTTGAGAGCTGAAATTTAGAAGAACATTTCGAGAAGTCGAATCAACAAAGCGAATACAGAGAAATGAAAATTTTCATGCAGATGCAAAAGTTTATAATGCAAAATCTAACTACTTTGAACTTTTGTGCGATTCGCTTTTACAAGTTATGTAAACTTGAAAGTTATATTCACATATTAAAATTCTTTAACGCTCAACTCCAAGTAAAAGCTTTCCAAAATTCTGCGAATTCATATGCATTTGTAAACATGTAACCATTTTTTCGTAGTAAAAATATTAATTCAACTCGAAATGGTAATATTATACTTGTATCAAGATAACAAGAATCAAGAGGTTTGTATAAAAAAGGAGGAAAAATTATGTACATTTTACTTATCCAAACCGAAAATCTCAACATCTACTTATAACAAAGGCAAACAACAAACAAAATCCCAAACTATACTCGTACCGCAGCCTTATTCCCCTTGAAACAACTTGCGCAAACAGAGGACTGCGCTCTTTCCGTCCTCAGCAGCGTTCGCCCTCTCATATGCAAAATGAAAACAGAAAAAGCCGCCGGCTGTAAATACAACTACAGTCGGGCCACTTTGTGTCTGTAAATAAGTATGGAAAGAGAATTTCAACATAAAACTATTGGAATACTTTAGATTTTTATTTTTTATATATTACCTTGAAATTTTTGCTTTTAACCCTCATATTACTCCCACTGCTATACTGAAAATTATCAGAGAAGTATTTGAATTTTAATTCTAGTGCATATAGCTTTCACTACAAAAAATTTAACATTTTTGTAGTAAACATGAAGTTATTTAAAAAAAATAAAACAATAATATTATTCTCTGCCAAATAGATAACAACATTGGCTAGTAGTTTGCAGTTCTTGTTACTCATAATTGTTGAACACAACCAGCGAAAACATAGAAATTCACAGAGCGAGAGAGGGAGCCGGCTATGGGGAGAGGGAGAGAAATTTAACTTGACTGGGGACTAGCAAAGTACCGAAATTCGCATAGTAGCGACCGCCACTAAATCAAGCCGCCATCAAAAAGCCGGGCAAGCGTTTAATCCTCGGGCTCGACGCGTAATTTTATGAGTAAAATTCAGCCCCGAATAGATTCGTCGTCGAATAGCCTGGCTTACTCTCTTTCTCATACACACGCACACAAAAACTCACACACAAACACACGCACACCATTCACTTACACACACACTCACACACAAATACCCACACACACACACACACACACACACACACACACATACACACACACTCGCGCCCATACAAAAACACACATGCACACACACACACACACACACACACACTCGCGCCCATACAAAAACACACATGCACATACATACACACGCACTCGCACCCTTACAAAAACACAACGTGCGCATTTTAAACAGATTGGGTGCGCGAGCTTTTATTATACGCGGAGTCGGCGGCGGCGGCGGTAACGCGAGATGGACGACGCGTGCGCGCTGGAATTGCGCAAGCTCGTTTTGCGCCCGAGGGCTCATTTTTTACGCGGGCTTTTCTCTCCTCCCGGCCGCCGTTCCTCTCATTCATCTCTGCTTCTTGCGGCCGCGATTTCGTTTGACCTGGACTAGTGTGCTGCGCAAGAGAGAAGGACGCCCGGCCCTTTTTTACCTCCTCTATGCCAGCCTGCCGTTGCCGCTGCTGCTACTGCTGCCGCTTGTTTTTCATTCAGGACTTTTGGCCTTTCGGCTCGAATTCTCAGGTGGATTCAGCTATATTAGATCCCGTATTTCTTCCCATCTACAGCTTTACTGATACTCGGCTAGCCCTTTCTTCAATTTCTTCTACAATAGAGTAGCTAGCTGCGAACTTTGCTACTCAGAAACTCCGAATTTTTTATTTTCATTTACGACGGCTAGTTTAAGCTTTTATACACTATCTACTTTGAGCAACATATACATTGTATGCTGAAAGATTAAAACTATAAGTTTTAGTGGCAAAAAGCGCTTTAATCTCGTTGGGAGGAATATCCTTTTTGCTTCAATCAAAATCTCGTAACACTTGCAAGAGGTGCTATTTGAGACCGTCTACTTCTTTTTACCTCCGTTCATATCTGACATGAATTTCTGGAATTTTCAAACATTTTGTTTGTTTGTAAACGTTAATGCATTCAAGGCGTAATTGCGGTTCTTAATTAGAATATGCCGTAATAAAATTTAAAAAAATCACGTTGTAAGTCTTAGGTATAGAAAATCCAAAAATCCAAAAGCCCTAAATTCAACAAATACATAAAAAATGTCTTTTTACATATATGTATTACCCACATTCGCCAAGAATAATTCCTCTAATTAGAGCTCATTCGAGCAGCCAGTCCGTAAATAGACCTAATAAAGGAAAAGTCATTAAAAGCTCAAGAAGAAATTCATCCTCGACCTTTAAAAATTTCAAACGAAACCATCCATATGCTGCCAGCGGAGTACTCCATCCTGACAACCTTGGTAAGAAAAAAAAGCCGCCGGCGCACGGCTTGTACATAAAAAAAAAGAGAGAAAGAAGAGAGAAGGAAAGAAAGGGAACACGTCTGCCACTTGAGAGCTGCGGAAGGTGCTCAGCTCGTGGGGGGCGAGAGCCAGCGCTCGCGCGCGCGCGGCATCGTGAAAAATGAAAGGCGCGCGCGCGAGACGTGACGCTTGTTTGTAAGGAGGCTTAGCTAGGGTTCGCCCCCCCTTAAGGCCTACGCCGCACACGTAGGCCCCATTATCGCCCTTCGAATATCGCGAGCACCTACGTCCCCGGGATGGATTTTCTCCTATTTTTTTCTCTCCTGCTTTCAACGTTCGTTCAACCCTGCCGGAGCGCGATTTTTCATCGGTGATTGAGGAGAGCCGCCTTGTGATTGCGCGGAGAGAAAGAGGCTAGCGAGCTTTAATGGCAAACATGGCTGGGTTGGGAAGCTTATTATGCTTTCGGCTGGGTTTCGAGAGGTTGCTGCGTGCGAGGTCTGAGCTGGGGTATTGTGTTTTGCTTTTCTTTGTTTCGGTTAATTTTCTGAGAATACCTTTATCCTGGCTAATCATTTTATGATTACATCTTGATAAAACTTTTATAGTTTTATGAGCGGGATTCATTAATTGTTTTGGAATTAAGAAGGAAACAGGTTGAGATATTATTCACAAAAAAATAATATGTATAAATATACGATTTTTTTCGGATTGATAGATTGTGAAATGTGTTTATTGTGTTTCTTTGTCGAGAAATAAATTTTAAACGTTTTACTCTCTTGTAATCAGTGTTGAAAACACAATTATTATACTTTACGACAATATACGATTTATTATTTGTTTATTATATTTTCTATTGACAGAACGAAATTCTACCACCCATAAGTAACTAATTTCGCAATTGAAATTCATTACACATTAATTTACTGAATCAAATACCATTTCACGGGAAATCAATAATTCATCAAAATTGTAATTAAGGAATATACATATATCATTGAAATGTAATTAATAGTTTAATGTATATTAATTTAGATATAACCCAATTTGAATAAAACATCAAAATTTTAATGATTAGAAAATATTGAAAATGCCATCTACTATATAACTTCTTAAGTATGCAAGAATGCAACTCTGAAAGCTAAAGTTGAGGCCGAAGTAAAGCATTAAAAAAGTGCGAGGCTCCATTAAGTCTCCGCAAAAGGCAATAACTGGATATTCAAAGAAAGTCTGGCATTAACCATAAAAAAAAATAACCGACACGCACGCAGATAGATACATCCCCGTGGCGTAATCCCGGCGAATCCCCCTACTTAGCGCGCGCGGCGCGCAGAAATATAAACAAAAACAGTTATACATTCCGCGGCTCCCCTCACATAAGAAAAATAAGTACTTTATCTCTGGAGTGAGCCAAACCCCTCGGAATCGACCTCTTTTTCGCCCCCTCCGCGCCAATAAAACGTCACCCACGCGCGCATTGTCACAAGGAATTCCCCTGCTCTCCAACTTTCTCTCTCTCTCTCCAGCTGAATGTATCATCGTTGTATATATAGTGAGAGCGAGCTGGGAGCCACTCGAGACGCGCTACGCAGCCGCGAGAAATAGGCAGAGGGGGTGTGAGATTGAAAAGAGTTAAAGCAAGCTCCCCCACGTGTCTCGGTTTTCGCCGAGCTGAGAATAGAGCGGGCGTAAAAATTTTAGGGAGGTTTTCGCTTTTTATTAAATTTTCAAGCACAGCCGGAGTATGCGACTTTACGGGAGGAGCTTAAAAAGTTTAGAGCTGGGATACGAGTGTGAGAGTGCGAGACTGGGCCCTCTTTTTCTTCGGATTATAAAAACATAAACGCTCTTTACATGCAGCTGACAGCTTGACGTTTGTTTAACAATCCGTTTTTCAGAAACTTAAGACGAGTACACTTAGGGTCGATCGTGTTTCGCTCGAGACTCTCGCTACCCTGTTTACACTTCCATTCTTTTCGTTCGTTACTGAAGTTACGCAGTTAGTGCCGCTTTAGCGCCGCCGACGCCGCTCCGGAGTCCAATATGAGATCTTCGTTCTTCTTCCGCGACTTTTAATTTTAAAAGTTCAAAAGACATTTTTTAAGATAAGAAGAACATCTTAGATAATTGAAAGTTTCGAAATGATTAAAAAAAGGGACACGGATCCAGTTACGATCTAAATTGGATTTCATTCTACGTCTTGCTAAACTAATCACCTAATCTTATGAACTTCGTTTGACATTCTATCTGCCCTTTGAAATTAGAACCGCAAATTACAGTAATCTTGAAATTAATTATGCTATAACTACTGTGATGTCGCATGTTTTATTTGACTATACTCAACAATTCTAATAAGTTAATTTTTTATCATAAAAACCGCTGCCAATTCATTGCTGGCACACAGCTTCCTCAAGATTAATTTACTGTTTCTATATGTGTATTATGTAGTTAAAATATTAAATATGTTTAAGAATATTAAAATTTACAAATTTTGTAAATGTTAAATATGTTAAAATCTGAAATTGTAGAATATTAACTTGTAAAATATCTCTATGATTTCTATATAAAAGTCTAGGATATTTCTTGAGGGGAGGCATACAACAAATTCGATAAAAATAAATTAAATTTGATTTTTTGGATTTTTGTTAGCTTAAATATATATATTTTCAGAAAAAAATACTAAGTGATGTCAGATATGCATTACTAAAAGCGTAATTATATGTGTACAATAACATACATTTTATAGAATAATTATACTTTAAAAATTATGACTATTTGCTAACGACTGATTTATTAATCACAGTATAGCGATATGAATAGAAACAGTTAGTAAAATAAGGCACTACTTCACTTAGTCAGCTATACATCCGGGACTTTTTGATTATAAGCACATACAGTCCACTGACAGACTGATGGCAATGCTATATTTCGAGCTGTTCTCATATCGTAAAAATGATAATGCCCATGTCATTATAATAGCACAATATCACATCCTTGACACTTATCAAAATAAAATTTTGTAAAATTAATTAGAATCCGGTATAATTGCAACGTACAACATTCATGTATTCGAGGTCACTACGTTTGATGATATCCTTTGTCTCTAAATTAAATAAAAGAATATATTATTTATTTTTTTTTTTTTTTTAAATAAAAAACTAAAATTGTAGATATGTTAACTTCTAAAATATCTAGGATCACTATTTAAAAGTCATCAATATTTCTTATATTATTTTTTGAATATTAAAAATTATATTTTATTATTTATTAAATATACGCACGCATACACAAGATCAATAAATTAATGTTCAAGAAGCTACATGCCAATGGATTATCAGCGGTTCTTTTTGCATGCATGAAGTTATAGTAACAAGAATAACATTTATATCACTAAAACCTCAAAATTGTATTTTTGAAATAATTTTTCGGCACTCGTGGTTCAATATATAGTTGGATACCGGCGTGTAACTTGATTGTTACCTCGCTCGACTTTTCTATCTCACTTCGCAGGGTCGAAAAAGGTCTTACGAAATAAATGTTCGACTCCCACACCTGTTTCGAAATGTACTGAAAACTATATATGTGGACGTAATTGCTAAATGTAATTGCTTAAGTTCATTTTTTGTCTTTTTGAGAAATTGTCTTTTTAATGTTTAGAAATTTTTAAGTTTAGAGAACCAGTTGAAATCTAAGATTTAGCTATTTTATTACTGCACTAAATACAAATGTAATTATGATTATAACTTTAAAATATTCTCTTTTATTGCAAACTAGTGAAATGCAGAGTGTATACTAAAAGCTTGGGAACAGGATCGTTAGTGTAAACTTATTCTTCGATTTAATTTGTTTATTTTATAGAAACAATAAAAAAAACTGCGTTCAACAGTAAAAAAAATCATAAATATTAATAATTTATTAAAGCCATGCTCTATTTTAATTATGCTATTAGTTAATTCTCGTAAACTAGATAAAGTTCATTATTCATGATTTTGTCAAATATCAATTTTATTTTGAAATTTATTGCCAAAATTGGACAACATGAATTGAATTTAGATAAATCAAAGCATGAAAAATATATTTATTTAGATTACAATAGACTTATCAGAAGCTTGGGGTGAGATTCTGTAAAAATAGATTTATGCACTTACAGCCTATGCGATATCTGTGTTAAATAACACCTTTCCGGAAAGACCATAAATTTTATGTGAAAGAGGGACCTTCATGTCCCCTTAAAACGGTATGAACTCCATTTTGAAAAAGGTGATTTTAAACGAGCTATGCTCGAATGCCACGGATTCAGAACAGCATTTACATATATTTAAAAGAAAAATAAATTTCAAAAGAGAAATGCAACTTACTTAATAGGTCTAGTTTTGTTTTAATGAAAGTAACGCTCTACCAACTGCACTCATAATTTAAACAACCATGTCCAAAATTGCCAAAAAGAGAAAAATTTTTTAGCTCAAAGTGTCGCACATAAGTCACATATGTTACCGCGGCAATATACCTCAAAAATTCAACAATCCATTCGCGCAGCTTATTAAACCAGCCATCTAAAATGCAAACTAGCCGGCCAAAAAACGCGTGTAAACTGCACCGCGCTCCAAACGCAGTAAATAACCGTCATTCACCCCTCTCGGCTTCTCTCCCTCTCTCTCTCTCTTTCACTTCAGGCAATCTCAGTTTTGGCCCAATGACAGCGCCGCTCTATTTTTCCTCCCACCCGCACTTGATACAGAGCCACAGACAGACTCACACACAGGCGCAGACGCACCCACACAAAAATAGAGAGAAAAAGAGAAAGAGAGACGGGGGCACGTGCGTTCGGACACACATGAGAGAGTCTGAGGGGACCGCGCCCTGGCGCCTCGAAGATAGAGCTCTCGCAAAAAAGGCGGGTTGCGCGCGCGCGGGGGGGAAGGGAGGAGTCATCTCGCTCACGCCACAGGGGAAATAACTCGTACGCGCGCGTATTACATGACCTGCATGTTTTACGAGATATCGCGCGCGCATAGAGGAGCCGCATTATATAAGGAAGATGCGCTCTCCGATTGATTCCGGCAGCGCGCATCTTTATATCTCGAGAATGAAACTGAGAGAGAGAGAGAGAGGCGCAAATATGGCGCGAGCCGGAGAGGAGGAGCTCCTTTGTGCGCTCTGATTTTGAATATTGCGAGTGCCGGCTCGCTCGGGACGAGTTATAGCCGGGGCGTGAGCAGAATGTGCGACGATGGAAATTCATTCGAGCGGCACGGAAAGAGAGAGAGAGAGAGAAGGGGGCATCGATGTTTCGATATGTACTTACAAGTGTCGGAAGAGCTGCCTCAATCTCTGGAGAAAAATATTATTTTTTCCGCGCCCTCTTAGACTTTAGGATTTATGCTATCGACCTTCGCCGCCGAGAAAGTATAATATACGGGTCTGCTTTTGAATTATATTAATTATTAGAATGCTAAGAATTAAGAAATTTAAATTATTTCTTTATAGAGGGTAATTGGGTTAATCGTTACAGTTAAACAGATCGATTCTTATTTTGAATGTAAATGATGAAAATATGCACTATTCTTATTTTTTAAGTTCTGAGTCCAATGGTTGCCATGGCTATTAAGTATCTAAACTGTTTATAAATATATTGTACTCTTTCCTCGAAAGCAATAATAAACGACCAAATCAATACATTAACACGAATAACTTTATATATTTTCATATTATTTCAATTATTTGCGTACAAAATATTAAAACTAAAAGTACTCTAAAAATGAAATATAAAGTGAAATAATTATACCTTAATACCCACGAGGATGACATTTAATATGTTTACTATGCGTTTTATCCTGAAATTAACAGTTCGAATAAAATTATAAAATGATATAAATCCGAAAAGAAAATTTGATGGAATTTAAATTGATACACACAACGTTATTAACTTCAAGCAGCTCAACATTAATGAAAAATAATTAGATTTACGAGACGGAGTATGCTGTTAAAATCAGCGCATCAAAGTTCCACGCTTTGATGATCGCAACGTCCTACCTCAAGTCTGTACAAGATTAAAGGGTTTCGTAGATTTTTTGAAGTTTATTACACGAAAGTTTTGTGAAACCGAATTTTTTAAATAAATAGTTGTGAAATGATAGGTACTTTGGCTTTAACAATTTTTATAATCAGTAAAATTTTTTGCTTGCTTGTGTAAAAAAAAAAAATTTCATATTTTTTATGATATTTAAAAAAAAAAACGAAGTGAATATTTTTTGTGTGACCCATACAAGATGAGTTGCAAACAATATAATTTTTTTTTTTAATTTAATAGAATTACCACGAAGAAACCAATAAAGTTTCCTTAACGTTAGAAAAATAAAATGTTATTTTAGTATTGTAGTTTGAATGCACAATTACATTTTTACATCTAAATACATTAAATTCTGGTATTTACATGCCTATTTAATCTCCTTTAAATGCGCGCGATAAAACACGCGCTTCATGACGCACACAGTGAAACCAACGTGGTAAAACGAATAAACCCTTACACTATTGCTTTATATTAAAAATATAGATATTTATCAATTGTAGATTATTTTCCATTCAAAAATACGTCTATGATCACATTTATATTTCTTTTAAAAAAATATTTAAAGATTTAATAAATTATACAAATTTATATCGGATGCTTATCTGAAAACTTATCAACCAATCTAAATTTTGACTGATAAATAATAAAGTAATACCTGTAAATTCCGGGCATAATTGCTTTCTGAAAAGATACATGTTATCTTTGCGCAAAGCGATTACTACTAGTACTTCAAAGATAAAAAAAACAATTTTTAAATGAATATATTTTTATTAAAAATTAATTAAATTTTTAGATGACTAAGACAATTAATTATAGCTTGCATTCTTTAATAATAAAAATTATTTTAACTTTTTTTCAAAAACGTTATTTTATTATTGTGTTTTTAAAAATAAGGTAGATTATAAACTTATATATAGATTCAAAATAATCTACTATTAATTGACATCAATATATTTAATATGAAATACTTATATGGGGGACTATGCTTTTACCACATCAGATTCACTATGCGTATCGTAAAGCGCGCGCTTTATAGCACGCACTCAAATACGATTAAATGGACTTGTAAATATTTAAATTCACTATATTTACATGCAGAAATCTAATCATACATTTGAACTACAATATTAAAATATCATTTTAATTTTTGTTGCATCAAGAAAAAACTTAATTGGTGCCTTCGTTGTAATTCTATAAAGTTAGAAAATTAATTTTTTTTTAAATTTTGATTATTTTTATCTTATAAAATGTATCTCATACAAAAAACTTTTTTTCTTTAAAATAATACGATGAGTATTAGAAAATCCGAAAAAGAGCTACCATTAAGGACATCATTTATATAACGTGTCATTTTTAGAGTAAAATAACTGCTGAAAAGTAACCGAGTAGTTTGCTCACGCTAAAGATTTATGTTTCTTTCTTTGTCATTTACCAATATTTATGTATCTACTTTTTACCTTGCACTTACGATAAAAAGTGTAGTAAAGTATTACATTAAATTCTAAGCGTATATTTAGTGACTGTATAGCAATACTTTTAAACAAAATTAAAATATCTAAAGATATAAAAAAAAACTGTAAAAGAAAATAACGCTTATATAATCCCCAACTAGTATATGTATTTAAGACTTATTTCCAATATATAAAATTACTACTTACTTTTAAAAAATAATTATATTTTGTATTCAAAAAGTGTATCTTTATCTTACATTTGTTGTTAGCAACACTTCAGAATTTTAAATAATTTTAAATTTTAATGTGTATACATAAACATACAGATCAACATAAAAAATATTAAGTCATAAATCTAATAAACCTGATATTATCGAACAAGTACTTGGTAGTAATGTGGTCATTTTTTGCTTAATACCTTCCATCACATTTTTTAGGTATTTACAAGTCATTTTTGTCAAACGGCTAGAAGTAAATGGCCAGAAAATGGGTCAAAAAGCGTTTCGTAAATGGAAGAAAAATAGCTGGATTTCTACGAAAATGGTAATTCTCAATTCTGTCAAAAATGAATGAAGTAATTTTTTTTATCCTTCATGGTCCGTAAAATCAATGTTGAAATAAAAAAAAGAATGTAAAAAATTGGACATAAAAATACGATACTAAACGTAAAAATAATAGGGAAGTGGAATGACCCCTTCGCTGCTTTTAGGTAAGGATTGATTTTATACTTTATTCCAGCAATATTGAGGATCCAATTTTCTCGCAGAAGTGAAAGTCCATAAATGATGAAGATTTAGAGCGAACGGTTACCTACATTACGCAATTACCAAAGCCGAAACGACATAAGTTGGTCGAAAACGAGGATTAAATGATTTCTACAGAATTTATCAATGTTAGGTAGCTATATAACATGCTTTAAGTGATAATTTTATTTAAAATATGAACATTGAGAATAAAAAAAAAGTGAAATGAGATGAATAATGTCTTTCTACTGTTAGAATAATGTTCTTGATACATTATGCCGTATTAAATAGAGGTTTGCTAAACGTAAATTAGAATTTATTTAAATAAAACAGTTAACAAGTAGAAGACAATAATTATGAAATAGCGCGCACTGCAAACTTATTTCTTAGGCAACGATTTCGCGCGTTCTTCGAGGATAAAGTATCTCTGTAAATGGAATTTCCGACAAAAGTGGGACTCGCCGAAAATTGATGGCGACAAAGAAAGAGAAAAGAGAAAAGGGAAGAGGGAAGAGGGAAGAGGGAAGAGGGAAGAGAGAAGAGGGTAGAGAGAAAAGAGAAAAGAGAAAGAACGAGTCGTCTCCATTAAAGCGCTCGTTCCAATATTTTCGGCGTACAAAAGAATATCGAGCACGCGAAGCCAGTATTTTCTATTGTTTGCAGTTAAGCGCTGGTATTCCATCTCTGAATTAGGCGATGCGCGAACACCAAATTCTTAGAAGCTGCAGCTCTCTCGCGAATTAGCCGTGAAAGCCTCGGCGATACACTAAAATATTATCACCGAGGCGCTAACAATTGGGCGGAAGGTCAAGACGAGATTCCCCTATTCCTGGCCAATTAGGAGAACTGGGGCGGTACGGCTATAAAACAAGCCTCGTTAAGCAAAAATATTAAGTTTTATCTGAACTGGACGAGCGCCAGCATTTGAATGCATATCAGGGCGCGAGCGCGCTTTTTCTTCCTTTTTCTTTCTCTCTCTCTCTCTCTCTCTCTCTCTCTCTCTCTCTCTTCTCGAAAGTTTGTGCGCGCGATACCGTGACTCTCTCTCTCTCTCTCTTTTCCCTCCCTTTCTGTCCTCTGTGTTTGTCTCTTTTCTTTTCGCGCTCTTCTGTCCCCTTCGCTCTTTTCTCTGATTTCTTTTAAGCGAAAAAAATTACAAGAATTGCCGAAGCGATATCGGCAAGTGTGAAAGGTAGACAATATCGTAAATGGGTACGCCGTTTGTAATTTCGATGAAATTCAAGATCAGCCGATGCTTTGATGGGTTAGGAGTAATATGATTTATTTTATTGAAGGGGATGAAAATGGAAGAAATGGATTACTATAAGAAAGCTTGGGGCGGTTATTTGCAAATTGAAATATCATGAGCATTTGTTTCCGTAATCAAGCTCATTCTTGATAGATTTTGCGATCGAATTTATTATAGCTTATGACTTTTCATTTATTTGAAAAATCAACAAGACAAATAAGTCTAGGATTTCCCTTTGTCTAACAGTTTGTGTAATGTGATTTCCGTAGCAGTAATGAGAACTTGCCTAATCATACGGTTTCCAGTTAACTAAGTAATGAATTCCTAGCGAAATGCAAAACTGACTGTTACATATGTATTGCATGACAACAGTACTTTACTACTTCGTTACACTGATCCATAAACTTGCCGACAATGAAGGTAAATAACGTGAAAATTGTGCAGTATTTGCATAATCGATACGTCGCTTCGGCTAAACTGTTAATATTCGTAATAAACTGCAGTTTCAGCATTTTATATGACATTATTATATTGAAATTCTACGTCACTATTGAATTATTTTGCAAAGAAAATTTAGTAATATCTATGATTTTTTAAACAAAGGTTCTGGCAAACCTTAAAGTTTTTTAGCTCATATATAGTAAACGAAGAATTACCACCATCTTACGACCGTTACATTAAAAAAAAAAGCAACATTTTATATACGAATTGTAGTACATAGATTTAGTGAAAGCAAGCTTAATATTTTACTAAATTGTAACGTACTAAAATTTAGTTTACTGCGATTTACCATTTGTTTAAAATTATGAAAAGAAAAATAAAACAAATACAACAGAAATATTTTGTTGCCATTGCGTCCGTTTTTTGAAAATCAAGTTTACACTGTTTTTGTAAGCTAGCAGATTTCTCTTTTATACAAAATTCATAGTTTCTAATATTGCACTAAATGAATAGTTAAATTTAATACTAATGCAAGAAAGTGATTGTAATCTCATGTGGAGCTTTCCGCTCGAGTGAAGTAAAGGAAAGTTTACCCAAATTATATTCATATTTAGTGCTGCAAAGGGTTAGCTAAATGCTAGATTTCAACTCCAAGTATCTTCCGATTCGCTGAGCCTAAAGAAAGTTTTAAAAATATTCCATGTAAAAAAATATAACACTTTACATTCTTTAAGTGCAGAACACTGCTAAGTTTTTAAAATTTAGTAGTGGAAAAGCAGTATCTATTTTTCGCCACTAATGAGCCTAAATTCCTTTTTTTTTAGTTTCTGAAGTAGGAGTAAAAGTGGCACTTTTGACTTGCTATAAGTCTGGCATAGTAGTAGTTGAGTACCAGACTGTTGCCAGACTCTTTTTTTAAACGGTATTGCCAACAGAATTGTAACTTTTTACGCTGCATGCAAATAATTAAATACAAAAAAGTACTTTTTTAAAAATTGTACATTTAAAGATCAACATAATTTTATTATTATTTTATTAAACTTGATCTATAAATTATTTTAATAATGGATATAAACTCTTGCTTTAATTATTCATCTGTTGTTATTTATTTTATGAGTTGAAATATATCACTGAGATTCTAACTGTTTGCTCTAAATAAATGGAACGAGTATAATTGGCAAGAGACGTGAGCGAGCGAAAAGAGAGAGTATCTCAGTTGTGCGTGACGATTTGTCGTTGAATCACTCCCCAAGCGAAAATGCCCAGGAGCGCCATATAAGAAGTTTCACCTGGAAAAACCAAATTTCTAACTCAAATGAATACACTCCACAGCCGACCCTATTGATTAACTCGAGCACCTCGCCGAAAATAGCGCGATTTTTGAAAAAGTTGCCTCAACACATCTCCAACGAAGCGAGCAACCAAAGTTGTACGTATATAGAAGCGAACGAGGTCAGCGGCACTTGTAAATCAGGCCAAAGCGAGACTTTCATCTTCATTCTTCTCCTTTATGTGTGCACGTGTTGGCCCGAGCGGTAGTAAGGAGTTTTCAAATTATCGTCGATGTACACTTTTCCCTCTTTCTCGCGTTATCCGCTCGGCGATTCTTTTCAAAGCTGGAAGCGTCGCGCGCTTTACACGCACCAGCACTAAATTCGCAAATCTCTCTCTCTCTCTCTGTGCGCGAAGCTGCTGTAATATCGTATCACGCGGCGCGCTCGCTTCTTTTTCCCGCGCGCGCGCGGCCAGAGAGCCGATATTGCGTGTATTTCGCTTTATTTATCGCGGCGAACGGGGCTGAACGGGGCCACGGAATTATTGCCATCGAATCCAGATTGTATGTGTTTCGATGCTTGGCCTTCTTCTATCTTTCCTTTCTTTTTTCGCGATTAAGCTTGCGCAGAGATTATGAATGACGCAGTGCTGTTCGAGGATCACGGGACGTTCGCCGGAATGCTCGATTAACTGCGATATTGTACGGTATTAATGAATGTCCTGGTGGATATACCTCGAATATAAATGCTTTAGTGATTTGAATATAACGCCTAATTTTTTTATTGGTATTCCTTTTTAATATGACTAATAAAAAAATCATAATTAATTCTATAATAATAAATACTTTATTGAATAATTAGGAATGCTTCAAGATTCATTTATTTATATTTTTTGAAGCAAATACTAATTCTTAACCAATAAATATTCGTTAGCAAGACTCTTGAAGACCGCATATTTGAAGAATCCTCGATGCAGATTTTCACAGCCAGACGACGGAATATTAAACTTATTTCTCTTCGTTTTTTAGTATTACAGGCTGTTGTGGCATAAAGTCTGCAGAAATCCTTAAGTTGTGAATTTGCATAAATCTGGGCCGTTGAGCGGATTATCTTGTCTTCGCCCCTCGGTAATCGTTTTAGCGAATACGTTAATGATTTTGGAATTGAGTTGAAGAAATGCTGCATATAAATGACTTTGTCCAGACTTATTTTTTAATGAATTTTTGCGAGTCGATTTCTAGTATTTAAAAAATGAAATCTGATTCTTGTACATTAACCTAATAATCTTCATTTTAAAGATATTATTTCGTTTCAAATTCATTAGTTTCAACTGAAAAAGTTCAGTATTATGAAATAAAGTTTATAATCAGTTTTTAAAATGACACTTTTATAACTCACGCTGTCGGATGATATAAAAATAAATATTTTTTTCATATACTTTCTTTTAAATCATTAGTTTGGAATACGTATTTTTCTAGTATTCTAGTTAAACCCATAATTTTTCTAAAAAGATCATATAAAATAAGTATACTATGCAATGGCACGTTTAAAAGTTTTCTCGAAAAATCAGACGCATAGATAAAAAAGGAGCGAAAATATTTTCCCAAAGTCCCGAAAATAACATAATCTTTTAGTGATTGTCCTTGCGGTATTTTGAATTGGTAAAGAAGGGCCGTAAAACATTCGTCCCGGTGAAAAATCGCATTTCAAGAACGAAATTATATGGAAATTTTTTGCGAAATAAACGATAAAAAATACTCTGTTTACCAAATGATTTACATTTATGTATTCGGAAGAGCGCAAGAAAGCAGCGAGAGCGAGCGAGTGCACTTTATTTGGAGGGCGAGAGAGCGCGCAGGCTCGTTGGCCTCTCCCCGCGACGAAATATACCCATCAGCGGGGCCATTATTGCGTACATTCATTTAATTTATCGCGGCGAATAGAGCGGAATAAAAAGAAGCGCATTTACGTGCCGCAGCCCGAAAAGGACGTGGGGGGGAGGAGGGGGAGCCGAACGGGAAAAATTCACAATGAAAATGGAGCTTGCATTTTATTTGGCATGCCAGGAGCTTGCGAGCGTTACTCCCGAGAAATGAAAAAGGATGGATTTGCTTCTTCGACACGCTCGGCTGGTCGGCTATCTTGAGCAGTTATCGCTCCTCCCTCGCAGGCGCTCTAATTTAAATAAAAATGCCGGAAGCCGGAGGAGCACTTCACTTTTTCATCGACTGCCACGTCTTTTATCCTTTGAGTCTCTCCCTCTCTTTCTCCTGCTGTATCTCGCTCGAGGAGGTCAGGCGAGACGCTCGTCAGGCTCGACTTTCGATTCCGATAAAAACCTTGGGGGAGTCGCACGCGCTCTTCGAGCTCTCGCGCCTCTTAGATAAATGTTGCTTTCGCGCTTTCTATCGTCACGCACGCTCGCTTTTGTTGCTCGAAATATACTTAGCTTTGGAATAAATATTTGATAAACAAACGGGGAAAGTATTAGCTTTTATTTTTTACGTTTCCGCTTAGTCATTTTCTGAAAACATCGCGTCAATATTTGCTTTTATAAACTGAGTGTCAATAAAGTGGAGTTGCTGGTCAATCATAACGACTAGTTGGTCTGTTATTGACGGAGGCCGTAAACTGTCAATTTTTATGCCCTTACGTTTCTCTGATAAATGTATTAAAGTACTATTGTTAAACGTCATTTTGTTTTCAGTTTCGTCAAGTAAATCATTTATAATTTGTAATTTATATATAGTAATAAACACAAAATTAACAAAATCATAAATAAATATGTAAATATTACCGACAAATAAACAAATATTTGAGCATCATTTGCCCATTTTGCATATAAAATGTTTAACCGAATATGACTGCATGTAATAACAAAAGCACGTAATTGTAAATATATGAAGGTATTTATACTTTTTGTAATCTAAAAATATCCCTGGCAGAATAGAAAAGGCGAGAATAAAAGGAGCAGGATCGCTTGCTCCAAGACGATTTTCTCAGCTCGTTGGCGAAAGATGCGAGAGATATTTAGGAAAAGTGCCGGATAGTTGGTATCCTCCCCTACTCTGCCATTTTTCGCGCCTTTTTTTAGAAAACTAGGTAGGAAGTTTGAAAAGCGCGTTGCCCTGGAGCATCTCGCGCGCTCGTAGGTGATTTATCATTCTATTACCGCTGCACAATAGGGCGCGAGCAAGAAGCGCCCAGGAGCCTCGATTGCTTTTTTCGTAGGTAAAAAGGTAAAGCAACTCTCCTCTTCCTCCTCATCATCCTTCTCTCCCCCCCCCCCTCTCTCTCTCTCACACACTCTTTCTCTCCATATATATATTTATATGTGTGTGTGTGTGTGTGTGTGTGTGTGTGCGCGTGTGTGTGTGTGTATGTGCGTGTGTGTGCGCGCGCGTGTGTGTGTACACACATATGTATATAAAAAGACTTTCAGTAAGCCTTTTTCTTTGAAGAAAAAAAATAATTTTCATTTTTAGACGAACTTGAATTTGTAATAAACGCAAAATCGACGGTATTAAAATATATTGATGACATTCTCAATCTGAAATTTAGTCTTTTATAAATACTCAAATAAAACAGCATCAATCCTCGGCCTAATTCCAACCTTTCCGAGCTCCTCGGCAGCAAAATATTCCAGACATCATGAGCACCATAAGAAGCCCACTTAACAGCGCGTCATGTCTCTCTCTCTCTCTCAAACGCGCGTCTCGTCGCTTTTATCCCCCGGCCTCCGGGAATGCGCTACTTAAAAATGCATCCGTGCGCGAGCGCCGGTGAGCTCGATCAGCGTAGCTGTCTTGCCGGGAAGCTCAGCTCAGGAGCTAGTCCGCTGGGGGCCAAGGAAAATCTGACAGGAGAGCTTCTCCTGGGAATCGACTCGACGCCTGCTGGATCAATTTATTTATCAGCTGACCCTTTTTCCGGACTTGTAATATGGCTGCTCGTTACAAGGGCCGATGATGGCTGGCGCGGAATGGAAGGTCGGATCGTGAGAGGTGGTTTATAGGGATGAAAGAGGTTAATTATGGCTCTGGTTATGGATATTGTTTCAGAGGATGAAGGAGAATTACCTTTTGTTCCTGGTGGTATCAAATCTTCAGTGATTTCGCTTGGTGGTCTTGTTTTGAAATTTTTTTCGAAAAATAAATTTGCGAGAATGTGAATATAGGAGCAGTGATACTGTATGTTACACTTTCATTGAGCAAGAGCTGGTTGCTCATGAGCTTTAAGGGATGTTACACGTCTGGGTTCTTGTAAGAAAGTGATTTACGGAAAGGATTGAAATATTACGTTATTAATATGCGCGGTACGTCGAATGTAGAGCTGTCTTTAAAACAAATCTCAGTCTACCCGACATTTGAATTACTATTGCAGAAGAAAATTCTAAAAATCACTTCGGCATTCTCAAGTCTGTAAGTAATCGTCAGAACGATATCTCTGGAATTTAAATTCGGATGAATTTACTCTGAGGGATCCCATATTTTTCAGCGGCCTTTTCTGCGCCTTATTTGATTGACCTCGTTCCGCACTCTGTTCAAAATTCTCTTGAAACGCAGGGAACTAAAAATTTATTCAATGCTACGAGGAATCCATACGCAACTCGCTAATTTAATTTTCTAAATACACTTGCTGCTCCTAAACTTTGAGTACAGTTCACTCAATTCAGAATTGAATATATAGAGTCTGAACAACGCGAAAACTAAAGAGTTAAATAATAATGCTACACCTTAAAATATAATATAATTCTCCAAAAAAAGTAGCAGCACTATATTTAAATAATCCAACATCCCTCTCACTTGAATCCGTTCAAACACTTAAAGCGAAGGAAAAAGAGCCACTCGGTTTTAAATTATATCTCTCTCTCTCTCTGCCGGCAATAGCTCCGGCTGGAAATCTAGCAGGGAATTCAGGTGGTTGGCTTACGCGAATATGTGCATTCATCGCGTCGTCCCGACACGTTCGCCGTATAAAAGATTCACGTGTCTTTTGAGATTTTTGCGTGGGTAGGCGAGAGAGAGAGAGAGAGAGGCACACAGGGCAGATCGCTGCAAGTTTTGCGGAGTAATATTCTCGTCCCGGGGTCGCGTTCTACCTCCCTCGCTTTTTCGTTATTCGATTCAGCGCTCTTTCATATTCAACTCCGAGCTGCTGGCTGAGACTCTGGGAAGGACCTAGACTGCCGGCATTTTCATACAAAAAAGAATCTGCGCTGCGGTTCATTTAGTCACCGCGAGCGGAGCAAGGTTGAAAGATTGTTTTTATCAAAGGGGATGGGCTATATATGACGCTCGGTTAATCGCTTACGTAAAAATCATTAATCCTTATGGAAATGTTTTAAAGTTGGGAAGTGACTTACCAGAATCTTCAGTTCACTATGCTTGCCTATGATTAATTATATTGAACAATATTCTTATAACAATAATTAATTATTTTAATCCGTTGATAAGACTAATGTAAAAATAAATAAAAAAAAGTCATTGAGGTTCAATTATTATATAGAATAAAAATAATGGTGTGACTTGAGTGATTTTCAGTTTGCACGTCAAAATATAATGGTGACACGGAAGGAAAGTCGTTTTTCAAGCTAACTGTTTATATTTATGGAAACTAGGAACGATGACACCTGACCCAGTAAAGGTAATGTGTTAAATTAATCGTATTTATATATTACTAAAATTAAATCAATATAACTAAATTTACATTACTCTCGATAAGATATTGATTGCTACTATACTTAAATAAGACATTATTAGGTAAAATAAAGGACTTTATTTAATAAATCATAAAATATACCCAAGAGCATACATTTTATTAAAATATCTAAACAATTACATTAATTTTTATTATTGTTTGTGATTAAATCTAACATTTTGAAAGTATGTTTACATCCAAGGATAAATTTTAAATTTACTTGAACTGATATCAGGTGTGAAGTAGTTGAGAAATTTGTTTTTTAATAGTTAAAAAAGAAAAAATACATCTCTAAATGTTTGTTATTAAAGAAAACCTTTTAACTTTGGTTATGCCTTATTTTGCTGATCACATAGGGTACGTTTCTTTTGATTATATAATGCATGTATACTTTTCTGATGTAGAATTGGACCATAAAGATATAAACAATTTTTATTTAAATTTAGTTTCGTATGAAAAGTAATTTGTTCAAAAGACTTGAATAATAAAAGGCAATGTCAAAAATATATGAACTTTCATTTTAAGTTTTCTATTTAATTTTCTTTGATATCTTCAATTATTCGAGCAGTTCTGAAAAGAATATTTTTATATGAAAGAAAATTAAAATAAAAGCTCTTTTTATCCATTTTTATAATCTTTTCGGTTAAACTCCATATCATAAATCATAGAGTTATATAATCAAAAGAAAAAGTAGCACATTATCATAAAAATAGGTCATGTTTGAGTAAAGTAGCTCATATCTTAAAAACAATGGGCCATTAGAACGACTTGTGGGTAGTAGAACTCATTTCTAGCCGAAAACACCACTCAAAACCTCATCAAAATCCGTTTCTCCGAGGTGCAACGCTCCTCCAGTAAGTCTCAGTCTCTATTTGAAATACTATTTTAAATGACTCAACATTTAAATAATTTTAAATATTACTGTTGATGAATATGAATGAATTGAAAATTTCGCAGTGCAAAAGCGCATTCACTGACTATTATATCTAAGAATTGATATTCCGTTCATATGCAAATAATGAAGATGCTGATACAGTTACTACCCCTTTCAAAGCAATGACAAACTTTAGCAGCAGCTGCTAAATCGAATGCGATTCGTATGTATTTATAGTTGTGTATATATAATACCTTTTGGATATACCCTTCTATTTATTCATCCGCAGACACTTTTCAGCGCTTTCGGAACATTTATTGATCACCGAACAAAAGATCAGCAAAAAAGATACATGCGTTACGTTTCTATGGACGATATTATTCTTGTCACATCGGGACTTTTATAAATTAATAAAATATAGATGTGCGGGACTCGTTTAACCGATATTTTTAGCACCTTGACATCAATTCAGACTGGTGATGTACAGATTTTACCGCACGGCTAAAAATACTTTTAACAAAATATTTTAAAAAATTTAAAGTCTAAATATTTAGGTAATCTAATTGAATTTCGCCGAGCATAGTAAACTTAAAAATTTAACAAAAAATATGGTTGTTTAAAAAGTAATACTAGATTTTATGCGCCATGCAATTATCGACAAAGCAATTAATAAAGTTTTTTGTTTTCATGGTCTTGGTGAAAACTGGAAAGAACCAATCCATTTGTTGAAAGTAGGTCAGAGAATTTTTTCCTTTTCCAAGGTCTGTTCTCTCTAAAAGTCGCACTTCCCTTAGCAATCGCAATTCTTTCGCCAAATAATAGTAACCTCTAAAATATTCGTGCCGCACCATCAAACTACAATTACTCGCTCAATGCTCAAAATTTATATTCACTTTAAAGCCATCTACATATACGTACGCTAAAAATAAAACCACTCAGTTAACGTAAATTTCCCAGGTAATCTTACCCCGTCCCATTCCTATCTATATCCGCATCGCGTGAGAATTCGAAAAAGCAGAAAAGAAATCGACGTCGCGCTATTTTTTCCCTTAGATAGCCGTTTAGCGAAAAGGCCTGTATTATGTATGAGCACGAAGCACCAATTTATTATTTATTCCCAGGGGTGCTGCGTTCCGGCTGATTCGGAGGGCTGCACAAATACCACATTACCAACGCCTACCACTTGGATCTGATTCAAATAGATGCCGGCGCCCCCGTCTTTCAGCAGCATTTCTATACTTGCACGTGCTTGCATACGATGAGTTACGGGGATGGATTAAAGAGGGTTGCAGTCTTTTTTTTTTTAATTTCGCTAAAATGTTGAAATGAATTTTTGGGTGATTTTCAGAGATAGAGTTAAATTGGATTAATTTTAACTAGTATTACTTCTTTCCGAGCACTACTAAATCAATAATAACGTAATTTTGTAAAAATTCTCTGAAGAACTCCAATTAATCTCCACTAACATTTGATGATGCAATTGAACTCCCGCTATAAAGCCGAAAACTCCATGGCCCATCGGAAACGTAATGAAACCGGACGAGACCCCAAAGAGCTCGGCTAAGCTCGTTCTCCAAGAATTAATTATTCCAAATGATTGCAAAAAAATCGAATCTCCCCAGAGCTCTCTCCTTTTTCCAAACGTTTAGCATGTAAGTGCGCAACGCGAGCTCTCGGACGATTGACTGTCGGGAAGAGAGCCGCACGTAAAGCTCGTGGGCTGCAGAGAAAGAGAGGGAGAGAGAGAGAGCTACCGCCCCCGGAGGAACCGCCCCCACGGGGAAGCGGCGGCGACGACGTGTTCGACGAGAGCGATCGGTCAATCCTTAATCTCGCGGCGATATGTTCCCGTGACTTGGCGAGCTTGTCGAACAATCCCCGGGAAAACGAAATTCCCCCGGTGCATTGCTGGGAATCAAGTCGTCGATCTCTTTTGTCCTTTGACTCGCTCGAGAGGAGGAAGGAAGGAAGGAAGAAAGGAAAAAAGCTCCATCTCGCTCGATCTCGCTTAAATGTGCACTGGGAGGAGGGAAAGATTGAGGGATGCATGCAAATTGATCGTTTCTCTAAAGCTATTTCGGATTACTTGCGTTTTCCTACTCACTTACCGAGACCGCTTGAAAAAAGAATTCTCTTACATTCTCGTTATATATGGCTTTTATTGGAAATTATTCGTGTTATTACTGTTTCTTCATTATAGTCAATAAAATTGCTCTGATTATCTTTAAAATTAGTTTATATCATACATCTAACTGTTTTGTTCGTTTGCCGTATATACTAAGCAGTTTACCGCAGCACATATCTGTGGGGCGTATACAAATATGATTTCTTGCTTCCCATGCCGTATTATGAACGAAAATACAGAGGTATACATAAGAGAACTGCTTTGTGACATAACGATTAACCGTTTGCTCTCTTAAATACTTTTAATTACAACTTAAAATAAAGGATTTAATCATCATAACTTAATAAAAATTATTTTTTAAAAATTATAAGTTAAAAAAAAGAGCATTAATTAAAGAAAAAATTGCCTAGTGGATAATAAATTATAAGCAATTAAATAAATGAGAAAAAGCACTTTACTTACAAAAATTGAATTTTTTTATTACATATTTTCAAAAACAAAGCTAACAAACCTTTATTTTTCACCTAAGCATTCACTTACAACAATTTCTTTTTATTTTTGAAGCTCTTGTTTTGTAATTTGACCCTGTTGATACTGAATTTCATTACGCGCTTCCTAAACCTTGAGTACATGTCGTTAAGCAAATTTCTATTTTTTCCCTAAACTTCTCCTCTTACTTTAAAATAAAAAATATATAATTACGTAAAAAACAAGGTTACAAAACATTTTTTTGTGAATTTTAATTCTATGAACGATATGACAAATTAAAAAAAAAGTGGGATAAAAAGATATGCTCCTTTTATGAAAATTTACCATTTTCTATCGCCTATAACAAATAATCTTAAACAGATTCCCCACACATATTCTAAAGCTTAATCACCAAAAAGATCTAAACATGCACATGTAAACACGCCTGTAAAAACGCAGTTTCCTATAAGCAAAGCACGTTTGAAGCAGGCAAAAGTAACCTACATACGACCATGCGCAAACAAAAAGGCAACTACCATAGCCAGCCCGCAAAGAGGTCTAATTATCTCAACTTGGCTCGCTCGGTCCCAAGCGATAAAAGTTACTAATTAACGTCGCGCGCTTACACCTACACGATATAGGTACAATCCGATCGGCAAAAGACGAGGCGCATGCGCCGCTGTTTCGTAACTCTCTCTCTCTCTATACAACCCGGCCGCTTGCCATCAAACGAAATACGCGACACTTGAAAAGTCAGAGGGAGAGAGCCAATATTTTGTCGTCGGTACGCCTCAAAGAACGCCGCGTGCTTTTTCTTCTTCCTGGCAAGCGCGAGCGCGATTCTCGGCGGCTCGCGCGCGCTTGAAATCGAGACAGAAGTTGGAATGAACTTTGCCTTGGCACACTTGCCCCCCCGCCTGGCTCGCTCTTGTTACTGAAAGCGTTCGCAGAACTCAGCTATTTGTACTGGAAAATTAAGTGCGGAAAGCCAGCAGGTAACCGCGGCATCTTTACCTTACTCCCCCGCCTCTCCTCGCGAGACTGTGTCTCTTTTATTGATCTTGCCCGAGCGTTTGTACAAGCGCAATTGTTTATGAAAGACACTTCAGACTGTTTATTAGAGCGATTTTATTTTCAGTAAAAATGTTTGGATCGCTGTGCAAGTTGAACAATTGGAAAGAATAATTGGCTGATTTTAACTATAATAACTAGGGAAAATCAATACTCTCTGGGCTTAAAGGCTTAAACATTACGAACGAACAGTGCAACTGACCAACTCGCCTTATTAATCATCCCCTGCATGAAGAGGTTATTAAACCTCTAAATTATAACTCAAAAAAGAAAAACCACATGATTAGGTCGAAAATCCACGTAGAGTGGCAGTCGCGCTTACGAAATCTGACTGGAAAAGTAGTCGCCAGAGAGAGAGAGAGGGAGAGCGAGCAACTATTAACAAACCTCTCAAGCGGCGAAACCCGATCTAGCAGGAAATCCGATCGTCCGCGCGGTGCATAAAAAGAGAGTGAGCCTCTCGCCGAGAGAGAAGAGCGGGAAAAGCCCTTTCAGCGCTCGAGTGGCAGGAGCCGCAACTAGGACTGCATTCGTGGCTGGGCTCTTACCCTCCAAAGCCCATCGAGTAGCTTTCTCTCTCTCTCTCTCTCCTCTGCTTCTCTCTCTCTCTAGCTACGCTCCTCGATACACACACGCGCGCGCAAGCTCTCTTATTTATCGTCGCGAAAGTCGAGCAGTAAAGGCACGCTGGAGCCGGAGGAAAAGATAAACGCCTCTATGCCAGCCGCAACTTATACCCGCGCGCTTATATGTATACGCGAGAGAGAGAAGGATGGACTGGCACGGAGGAGGCCCGCGGGCTGTTTCTCCAAATTTTCCGCGAATAATGGTTTTATAGGCTCTCTACTTTGGGGCTTGAAAAGAGGATGGATTTGCGGAGAGGCTTTCGAGACTGCTCTCGTGTAAATGAAGGGACTCTTCTTGTCTGTTTTTGCTTATCTGCTTGAGAGTGTTTACTTTGGAAAGAGTTAATCCGCCGCTTTTACAGGGGGGAGAGTTCAAAATTATAATCCTCATTTTCGGGATTTAAATGGCGAATTTTCCATTTTTGCGAATCACTCGAATGCATATACGTGAATACATAATTCTTGGCGAAGTGACGTTTCAAAGTACGTTATCTCATCAAGATTTTAAGCCTCTGTATAAATTACTCGGAATCCTTCCTCTTTTTCAGGTTATTAACGCTTTTTATACGTGGAAAACTCAACTCGATAATGTGGTACAATTCGACTTCAAAATTTGAGAACATGCGGAGGAAATAAAATGAAAAGAATACTTCAAATTTAAGCTGCAATCAAGAGAGCTTTATAGCCTTATATCGATAAGAAAATAGTGACTAAGAAGACATCGTCGAAAATAAAATTACAATCAGATAAGAAACAGAATTTCATACCAATAAAACAAATCAATAAGGAAAAGTCTTCTTTAAAAACTAAGTTACAATCAAATGGGATTGAAAATCTAATACCAACGATGCCAATCGAAACTGGGAAAACTAAAGAAGACAAAGTAAGACAAGTAAAATACAAATTTAAAGTAACAAAGAAACCATTAAAGTCTAAGTTTGTTTATATAAACATGAGTTTAAATAAAATTTATGAGATCTTGTAGCAATATTAGGTATTAACTAACAAAACTTAGAAATTTTGATTCAAAACATTATGAAATATTCAAAATATTGTATATATTCTAATAATTTTTTAAATACTATTAATTATGCAATATTTAAACGAAACAAATAACTTGTTTGTTTAGTGTTTCGCTTGCACAGTTCAATTCAGCTCAATAACAGTCGCTAACTGCGGGGCTAAACAAATTAAAAACATCAAATTTTATCATAATCAACTAATTTGTTCAACATAATAGAGATTCCAGCAACACTAATTAGTTGCAATGCTATTATAAAACTTCAATAAAAAAAAGCATTCCATTTAGCCCTACCCCCTTAAATTCTTTTAAAACCAAACTCTGAAAATTCCACGCCGTGAGAAAATCTCAAGGCGGCATTATCACTGCAAACGACTTGCCGCCTTTGAATACGCGTATACACGGAATAAAACGCGAGAAAACGAGGCGCCGCGTCGAGCTTTTTTTTTACAACTAATTAGCCTTTCCAGTTATGCTTCGCCTGGAGTACGCGCGCATGTTGCGTATTGTTGCGGCTTGTCCGATTTCGGAGAATGTTTCCTCCGGCCTTTCTTCTTTTTTGTTCCCTCCGCAGTCGCAATGGGTTTAATCGTTAATGCTCCTTGCCGCATTGGTGTGAAGAGATTTCTGGGAAATTTTTTTTTTTTTTTTTTTGCTTTCGATCTAAAAGAGTGAGCGAGTGGTGGGAATATTTGCGAAATTCTAAGCGGTATGTAATAAAAGAGCTTGCGTAAACGTGGAGTTACATAAAATGCGTGGTAAAGTGCCTTGGGCGATGCTGTTTATCAAGCGATTCATGTGAAATTAAAGCGATTAAAGCGTGGAAGTTTTCTTATTAACTTTGTAAAACTAGGTAGGTTGAATGTATAGATGAATTTTTTTAATTGTAGTAGTCAACTTTGTGTGCATAATAAAAGTTTAATTAAGGACTTGTAATTAGAGATATCGTAAAAGATTCAGTATTTGCCAATAAAGCTTATGGTAGTCGACTTAATTAATAACGTTGAAATTTAGTGCACTTTTTGAAGAATTCACAGAGCTTATAATAAAATAGCTTTTAATTCATTAAGCGTTACTTTGTATCTTTCAGAGCAATTTTGACTTATTTTTAAATTTCAATTTCCCTCCTCGATTTCCGGCTAGCGCTACCGTCGGCTTTTATCAGATTTTTTCAATTTTCCCATGAATTAAAGGTTTTTTTAAATTAATTTGTATGTTTTATTTTGCGAGTAGAGTTATAAATTTTTATTTCAATTTAGACATTTATTTTACATTTAGAGATGCGCAGTAAAGCGATTTTTTATGATGGATTATACAGAAAATCGCATAAAATGTTCATAAAACGTCCATTAATAAAAATTGATAACAATTTCGTTTTAAAAATTTTATATCTCTTAAAAGCACTTTATTTACATAAATAGAATATTAAATCATCAAACGTTTCCAGACAAGCAAAGCAAATTGAACTGAAATAAACTAGACTCCAGAGTGTCATCAGACACCATCTAGCATCGACACTATCTTCAACAGCTCTAAAGAGCACATTAATCCAATAACTCGAAAGCTAATCTGACAACGGCCCTTGAATAAAGTAAACTTCGACGCACCCCACAAAACATCCCCCACCCCCACTGCAGCAAACAACAGCAACAACACTCGGCTCGCGCGATAAGCTGGCCGTTACTTCCAAGCGACTTCCAAAATTGCATCATCCCCCGATATAAAAGCTCCGCCGCAAAGCCCATCGAGTGAGCGCTACATCGAAACAATTCCATGTTTTCCGCCAGCGCCTCGCTTTTCCGTTTCATTTGCTCTCGAGCCCGAGAGAGAGCCGAGATTCGCCTCGGGCAATATAGCTCTGCGCACGACATTTATATTCAAAGTGTGTAACAGCCCGTGGTGGGTCAGCGCCTACGCTGGTCTTCTCGAATCACCAAACTCGCCTTTTCTTATTTCTTCCTTTTTTTTTCTCTATTTTTCCCTTTTCTCTTTTTCGTTTTCTCCTGCGGACCGAGCGATTTTAGATGGGGCTTTTATAAAATTTCGCCTTGGCCGGCAAAAAATATTGAAATTTCTTAGAGGAGATTTAAGGGGTGGCATCGACGAATGACGCACAAGCGGACCGGACGGTTTTGCGACGATTCGACGTTTTTAGAGATATAAATTAAGGAGATATCGGATGAGCCAGCTTTCACGCTATTATTAAGAACCTATGCATTTTTATTTTATTTTAGCAATAAAATGCCAAAGTGATTTATTAAGGATCGCACAGTATTAAATTCGTAGATATCTATTTTAACATAAAAATTGCCAGATTTAAAAGCTCTATTCATTTTATTGAACTGAAAAAGTTATGCTGAACAATAAAATAAAATTAATAAAAAAACGAAATAAAAAAAACGAAATTGATTTATCTAAAAATAAACCGGTAAAGAATCGCTGATAAAAGGCGCTAGATGAATAAATATAAAATTCTCCCCCACACAATAACAATAAAAATAATACATTTTTTTCAGAAACAATAGACACTTGAAAAATATAAAACACTCTAGCGGTACGCAGCATTAGACGCTTTCCAGAAAAGCCTACGAGAAAAAAGCTTTCAGCTTTCGGCGCCTGGCCTCGAATCGAAGAAGAAGAGCTCGAGTGAAGCGGGAGGGGAAAGGAGAGAAATCGCCGGCCGTTAGACGAGAAAATTATACCAGGGGGTGGGGGGCAGAAAGAGACAGAGAGCGGCGAATTGTCGGCGTCGCGCCGGCGCAGTTTTTCCCGGCGATTACCCTCGCGCGGCCTACGAAATTAGCCGCTAATCGCCCGTCTAGCTGCCACTCCTCCTCCCCCCCACCCTCCGTTTCTATTCGGCAAAGTGCAGGACGGATAGAGTTATTGCTGCGCTGGAGCGTTATATAAATTATTTATTTAATGGAGCGGTGTCACACGGCACGATTGTCACTACGTGGGTGTGTGTGTGTGTTTTTTTTTTCTTTGGGATATATAGGGGTCGTTTATCACGGATGTTCGATTAGGTAACGCGGAAAAATTGGCTTTCACGTATGATAAAAAAAAACAGCCGCCTGTGGATTCCGGGAATTTTTCTCGGGTGTATCGATCGCAAAGTGGAAATTTAAAAAGTTCAATGTGAGCATTCTGTTGCGGGAGTGTGAATTTTACTTTTAATAGAAAGTAAATATAAATAGTTTGTCGAAGTGGAGAAATAAAAGTTTTAAGGTACTTATACGATTGCTTTGGATGAAGGCATTTTTTGGGTGGTAATGATATTAAAATGTATGCAGCAACATTAGCCGCGTAATAAAATAAGGTTGTATCATTCCGAAATGAATTATTATGATTTTTGTACTTTATGAATTATGTATTTAAGGCTTGTTTTCGCCGGGCTGTATTACTTTCTTTTGACATTCGTTGATGTATTGCCGTGAATATCGACTTCCGGCACGTAAAAGTACAAATTTTTTCGGGAAATTAGAAAAAAGTAATCAGAATAGAATTAAATTTGCAGATAACTTTGAAATAAAATTTAATAAATCCACCTCGACTCGTTTATCAAGCAACCTACTTCATTTTTATAAAATGTTTCAAACAACCTATTATATTATATATTCTCTTTCCCGCACAAAATATATATATAATTTAAGAATCCCCAGTCGACCCTTACAAAAGCAATGAAAGACGGAATTTTCATACGTTATCAGCGCCGCTTTACAATGCCCGCTTGATTCCCACACTTTTAAACATTTCGAAAAATTTATAAAACTTTGATATTTGCTCAACAAGCAAACTCCGCGCTCGACTATATGTATTTTACGTCAACGCGACGTCAAACTCTTCTAATCAAATAGAAAAGCGAACGGCGGGGCCAGGGCACTCGAGGGAGCATTAAAATTCACCGAGACATTTTCATTTTTACACAGAGAGCAAGAGGAACGCGTTAACGCGGCGTACGTTTGTTATACGCGCGAGGTTCTTTATTACGTTTTAGACCGTTACTTTATCGCTTCGCTGTGTGTCAGCGCGACGCTGGCTTTTTCTGCCTCACACGCGCTTTTTTTTCGCTCCTTCTTTATGGCACTTCCTTACAGCGTTTCGCCCTATGTATGTATATAGTCGTAAATATAATGCGTTAATTTACTCGCGGCTTTTTTCCCCGCGGTATGGTTCCAATTTTTGAAAAACAGCATGTGCTTTTACAATCTTCCGCTCTCGACCAAAAAAACGAAATTTAATTTGTAAAATGTAGTTTTATTTTATTAAAACCACTAAAATTTTTATAAAAGATTCCAGTGGCAAATCTGGGTTAATAAACTACGCCTGGAATCCAAATAAACATTTATTTCAATATTCCGATATACAATTCTCTGAGAGTATTGGAACAAATACTTTGTCGGAATCCGCAGCCGGCATTTTTTGGCTTATATACAACTTTAACAGCGTATCGAAATATTGGCGCGCGCGTCAATTTGCGCAAAAAAGAAGCGGCATAGATTAGCCGTGTGAAAAATGAAAATTGCCCTAGCGAATACTCGCGCGCTCTGCTGTTCCATAATTCGAAGAGAAAACTTTGCGTTGGCCGAGCAAAGAAAAATACAAATTTTTTTTCCACCGAGCCGTGGCAGTTAACGAACCGGCGAGAATCTAGAAGCTCTCTTTCTAGAATCGATCTTCTCGGACATGCGAGGGTAAATATTGATGGATGAACGAGTAGAAGAATAGAGAAAAAAAAGGGGGGGATGGGAAGTGCGGGAGGAAAAAAGGAAATCCAAGTTCGCTGTTTGTTATGTTTGTGATGTGGTCCTTATTTCCGTATGTGCGTAAGTTACTTTTCTTTTTCTTTTGTGATCCCATGTAATGCTATTGAAACCACATGCAGCTTACGCTTTGAACCAACTTTGCCCTAGTTAAACAAAAAGTTGGCCTGCCCGATGAGAGGAGAGAACGAAAAAGAAAGAGGAAGAAAAGGGGGGAGCTACACGCCTATGAATTTTCATGAGCAAAAATAATTTCAGCTTCAGTTTTTCACGTATAGCTCAACTCGCGTATTTACATTTAATCTAAAGACACATTAGCGGTGTTGGGAAATTCTTTATTTTTATAGCAACGAAAACAATGCTTTCTACTACATTAGTAAAACTACCTCAATGACATATACGTTGTATTTATTATTAGAAAATTTTAATCAAATATTATAGTATAATCAGAAAATTGTTATATGAAGTTTATTACAGTATCAAATTGATTTTAGTATTAAAATGATTAATTTTAAGCACAGTATTATAATTTATTAATATTATTTCCATGATTGCTTTTAAACAAGCTTTGAATACGGGTTCAACATAAAGAATTGGTTGACGCAAGAAAAATCCTAATTAGTAGGATAGCGGCGATGAAAAACACACCCTCGTATGTACGCATACGAAATCACACACATACGTCAATTTTTTAAAATCCTCATATTCAGATTTTCTGAATTTATTATACGAGTATAAAACAAAGGCTGAAAACATTTTATTTACCAACAAAGTTTTTTGTTTGAGAAAGTCGAGGAGAAAGCAGTTTAAAATTTTATAAAATGAAACGGCTCGCTCGAACATCTGAACAAATGTAACGTGTCACGAGCGAGAAACACGATAGAAAAGCTACTTTTTAAAGCGTATAACCTAGAAAGCTGGTCTCGTTTATTTCAATTACAACCATAATTTTTACTGATCAATTAATTTCCGTGTAATGAATTTCGGTAAAGAAGAGCACACTTACAACCCCCCGAGAAAGTAAAGCGAACGGATTTATGAAGCGATTAACTGCGTACTTCGAAGAACTATAGAGTTATTAGAAAAAGGTAAAAAAAAAAACGAGAAAAAGTTTTTAATTGCCCAAAAGGAGGATTTTACTTTCATGAGTTTAAAAAGTGCCTTTTTTGCTCAATAAAAGTTTTATAATCCAGCGCTACTTATGCCTTCCGCACAATAAAGCACGAATCGTGTAAAACATTTACGAAAACTTTCTCCCCGAGCCTCGTAATTAAAAATAAATTGTCGCTCCGGTCATCCAGAACCGACCTCACCGGCATTAAATGAAAAAAATCGCTCGTATCATTCTTCCGCGGTTAAAATTAAAACCCCGACACTCGAGCCGACAGCCCAATCAATTTCTCCCATATCGATATTCCTCCGGAAAAAGCGAGGCGAAAGAACCGTTGGCAGCTCCGAAATAACTCCGGCGCTTCATTAACAATCGAGGATATCCCCAATATATCTCCGCTAAAATATGCAGCCCCTATATATATATACGCGGGTGCAAATCAAGCGTCGCTCGCCCGTCTAATTTCCAAATCCAACAGCCAAACTATACGCAGCCAGCTCGGTGATATCCTCGGAGAACGTGTCGGGACATGCAGGAGATTGCGGCAAAAGAAAATTCACAGGGGACGATCGATCATACATTGGCCGTAGCGTCGAATCACTCCGCGGGCCGCGATTATAATGGAGCTTCGTTTCTTTGCCGGCGGGCCTGGTGATCGATTATACAGAGACGCGATCTCTCCGCTTTCGTCGCGCGTGTTTGTTTACACGTTATGCGAGCTCGCTTTTTTTCTCTCGCTCGACATCCTCGTGTTTTCTAAATATCCCCGAGCCTGTACAGGTTGAGTGATTAATGGATGTATTGGTTCTCGATTGTGGCCAGTGCGCGAGGTTGTTGCCGTTGTTCGCGCAGTATTTGCGGTATTTTAGCAGCCAGGCGCATTTGGGGCGAGCGCGTCGAGTTATGCTATAATATAGAGGAGACCGGGGGAATGCATGCAAGAATTTTACCCTCGCGGCTCCGGGGATTAACACTTTTAATTAAACGAAGGAGGTTTGATATTTTAATTTTCCAACGAGCCGCTTGATCGAGTGCTTTTATGCCGAGTTTGCCTTTACACGCTGAAATTGTGTCGTTGTGGAAATTGCATTCGGTTGAAACTACTCGCCTCCTCTTAGAGCTGAGCTTTTATTTTCGTGTTAATTTAAATTTTAAATATGCATTATTCAGTTTCGCGGTTGGAAGTTGGGAAGTTTAAAAAAGAGCATTCCCCTGCTGTAAACTCTTTTTCTGTATATTGGGGTAAAATTTTGTCGTTATTAAAAACTATAACTGAGATAAACAGGATTTAAAGAAATGCTAAAGCGGTGCCAAAGGATCCGCAAAAGTAGAGCGTAAAAAGTAAACTGAAGCAGAGACAATATAAAGTCAATCTCGGTTTGAACTAACAAGGAGAGGATACAACCTCTAGACTATATATGTAATATACATATCTCAGTGTTTTTGCTATTGGACTCTGAAGTTTCAAATACGACTGATCTAATCAAAACAGATCCAAGAATTCTTTTTGTGTTAAATCTTTACAAAGTTATAAAAATTAAAAGCAAATATTTTATCGAATCAGTTTTTTAGACAACAGATACTAATCACAAAAACGCAAACATATGTCTCTGATATTTTTATCAAAGTGACCTAAAGGTTATGAATTTTCTGGTAAGTGAAAATTCTGTTTAAACGAGATCAAGTTTTTAAGGTTTGATTGATGAAAACGACCACATGGCTAAATTGAGTCAAAAGTGATTCCAAAATATAGCACAAGAAATTTTGAAATCTAAAATTTTAACTTTACTATAAGAAAGAAATTAACATATTTATTTGTTTTTCGTATCAATCTTTCAAAACAATCAATCACTAAATTATTTAATACAAAATACGAATAATCAAACAATTGAAAGCAGAGGGATTCAGGCACCGTTTTTTAAATTCTTTTTATAATACAAGGATCATCTCACTTTTGATAACATTGAGTACGGGAAAAGCCACAACCAGATTCATCAAGAACGGAATTTGCATGTTACTAAAGTTATTAATGACTCTAACTAATCGATAAGTATTTAATAATTCATCAGCGTTTTAGGTTAAGCTGTCAGTGACGACTCATCACTGCTCTATTCATTAGTTACTAATTGGCCGGGAGAGTCAGCGGTTTTTGCGTCTCGATGCATTCAGTTCATTAGCGCACTGTAACTCCCGCAATTAATATGCAAATGTTAAAGTGGCGGCGTTATGTCGACTAATTTTGACAACAGCCTAAGACCTATATTTGATGGGCATGCGCCTATAGATCTAATATTAAAAGATTTGATTATTAGTACTGTATCTAAATGAGAATGATGCAAAACATCTGCACTATTAGCGTATATTTTTTATAATGTTTCTTAATAAAAAAGGTGTAATAAATTAACAGTTGTGCAAGCTTTAATAGTGAGAAAATTTTGATAACGTATGCTTTTTACATGCGTTGCTAATTAAATGACCTTTAATTAAGATAATACATTATACTTTCTTTGACTGCGCAGAGCATATTTACGCTCAGCGCTGTATTTTACTACCGAATTACGAACTGTGTTATTATGAGACTGCGGATATATTTTTCAGTTGCATTATTATTGTTTGATTTTAATTAGCGCTACAAAAATTAAAGCTCATTAAACATGCCTGAACGGTTAAACCCAACGGCTGCTTATTTATTATCAAATAAATAATTAATTAGGAATTATAAGTATATAAAGTACCCGGTCGAGAGCAAAAAATGAACCTTGATTAAAACACCCGGAACATTCATTAAAACACACCGGCAATCTTTGAAAAAAGGTCAACGAACTCGTCACCGAGCCCAGCCATAAAAAGTCCCGCTACGCCCAAGTAGCAAAGACAAAGAGTTCGCGGAACAAACGTTTTTCATCCCGACCAATATCCCGTGCCGCGCTGGGTTCTTGCACTCTCGATTGGCTGGCTTGACAGGTGATTTCCCGTCCCGCGCTCTGTACCCTCTGCCAGGAATTTCTGCCAAAGCTGCGCGAGCGCGCGTGCATCAGGCCGCGTAATAACACGCTTTTCAGCTTCTCGAGAAGCAGGCTTGGCGTTGAAGCTCGCCGTATGGAGATGTATGTACGGAGAGGATCAATCGATTTGTCAGCGTTCTGCGGGGAGGGGAGATTAAGATGGGTTCCGGGCTGAATCTTGTAGATGGAGAATGAGTAATGGTATTTTTAGCTGCGTGGGCCGCGTGACTGGACGGAATCATTTTTTAATGGTCGGGGAATGTAGGGAGACTGGATTAAACATAGTGGTTGGTGGAAGGTGAAGGAAAGTGCATGTTGGGGGGAGTGTATTAAATTGCTAAATATTTTTTATTTCGTGAAATTGAGGTGTTAGTGGAGTTGGGGCTTTTGGTTAAGAGCAATGAATGGTTTCGTGAACTTCTTATCTCAATGTATTTTACTTATATTATGAACAGCATACATTTAAGATGGTTAAGTGAAATAATTTATTGATTTATTATTATATGTAATTTATTTTAAATTTCTATTACATTACCAATAAACATAAATTTTATACCATATTTTAAACGAACAAAATCCAAACAAATCCTTTTGAAAAGCCACAAATCCTTACATATTAAAAAAAATTCGTGAAAAGCTTGAAAAAAAGAGACTAGCCCAGTGAAATTGGCGATCCAATCATGTTCATGATGAGTCCTTGCCGAAATGCTTTCATTATTCGAATTGGAGCCACGCGACCCTTGCAATAACACTAATTGAAGCTTTTAGAACTAATTTAATTTTCATATTTAAATTTCGCATACATGAAAGAATATGTTAAGCAGTTTTCATGATTTATGCGATTATTTTATAAAAAAAAATTAATATAATTATTGTTTTTATTTTTAATATATTTATATTCTTTCTTATCGACATCTTACTCTTACGAAGAACTGTATTGTTTATTATCAAAATTTTTGAATTTTATTCATCTACTATTTTACTAGTTTCAAAAAGTGGTGGAATCCTCAAAAACACAAAGAATTTGTAAAAGTTTAAAGCAGTGTTTGTGAACAACTTTTTGAATAGGCTAAAAATTTAAGATTTTTATATCACTAAAAATTTTTATTTTTATGAATAAATTTGGAAGATAATAACTTCAGGATTTAAAAAAGAATTGCTCTCAGAAGAAAATCCAATTTAAATTTTTAATTTTAATCTAAATAATAAAAAGTTACAGCCACAGATAAATGGATGATCTACCTAAACGACTTTCCCTTGCAGAATTATCTTAGCCTCTCAACATACATGTTGACTTATTTCAAATGCCTTTTAACTTGTAACCGAGTTATAGAGGTTAACGGACCGGTTATAACTCAAATAGTACCTATAAGGTAGTTTATTCTTAATGATGTAAAATTTAAAAGCTAACGGTTACGCTTCGCCTATCTCGTACATTATGTACTGCATTAATAATGGAGATTTCTAATAAACGGGTGATGTAAAATTCACATTAGAGGGTCAGCAAACTCTATGAAATAATAACAAAATTTTATGGTTTGAAAAAATGATGCTCTTGAATGATTTTTAAAATAAAATTGTTTTTAATAGAAAACAATATCAGTGCTATTAAAAAAACTTTCTTATTCATTATTTAAATAATCTACTGAATAATAGATTAGCAAGATATTATATAGAGCGATTATTAAGCGAGAAAAAGTCTTATAAATATATTCGGACAACTCAAAAATTCTCGTCCTCTCAACTCGGTCGCGAAAATTCATACCGTTCAAGATCAATCTGGCGAACAAAGTTCCTCGGAAGTACTTGAGCACGCATGCACATCGCTCGTTCGCCTTCTCTGTCCCCCTTAGAAAATATCCCCGTGCGATACAGATCGAAGATGACGTCTGCCCGCGAGGAAAACTTAGTGCGTTCTCGGATGCAGCAAAGGCAAAACTTTCCTCCTCCAGCGTGGAAACGCTTAAAAGCTCGTTCGAACTTTCTCGCATGCATCTTCCTCTTCATCACACGCGACATCATAAGTCGAACGCGCTCTCTTCTCTACCCCCCCCCCCCTTTAACCTCCATCTCTCCTCTTCTGATTTACGAATATGAATCTCGAAGAGGATGATCGTTAAGGCGATTTTTTGCGGCGCATATAGTCGTCCTATTTAAACTTGGCTCGTTTCTCGCGGACGGATGTCTAGCGACACTCGGCTTTTCACGAGCTGGCGCGCGTTAGCGGTAGGAAAGTTCGTTGACTTTAAGAGCTCCCTAAAGGCGGATTTTTTTTTTAAATAAAGTTCGACGTTTTGTTGACATCCTTAGAACGTGGACTAAAGTTGGACAAATCTAACTATGATAACTCCAAAAAATTGTCTTTTTTTAAGAGCTAAGCGGTTGTATTGATTTTTATTTATATGAAATAAAAAAGTTCAAAATTTTCGAACATCTGATTAAAATTCAAGAAAATTAAAATTAGATTTTTATAAAGCTAGATTTTTATAAATTCTACTCTTAAAATTTATATAAATGAAAAATATCATAATCAGGAAAAACTTTGTCGATTATTTATTACTTCCTGGAAAGCATCGATTTAAAAATTGCATACATTTTATAATCGCAATTAAAGGTTTTAAATAAAAAAGGACCTAAAATATAAAAATTCATAAAGTAATTTATTCTTATATTATAATATTGAAAACTGTAACACGAAAATATTTGACATATTTACTATCAATATATTCATATTGTAAAAGTAAATGTTCGGTTTTTAATATATAGGTCATATTTTTTGCCGAAAAATTTCATTAGAATTCCTTAATAAATAATTAGAATATTATTGAAGCCTGCAAAATTGGGTTCAATTATTTATACACTGTTAATAAAGTTTGTACTAAAGCATGCAAATGTGCATACTCGTGTTTTGTAAGCAAAACGTAACTTTGCAAGTTTTAATAAGAAAGGTTTTTTCTCTCGTTTTTCCAATGATAACATTAAATAATTATTTGCATACCGTTATATTTTACATATTTTGTAGCATTACGGTTCTCGTGGGTAGCAATCCCAGTGCGCGAATAAATTATCTATCTATACTCGAACATTATGCGTTGCGAGAAAATATCAGTATGCAGCATTTTCGTATCATTAAAAGTGCACTTGAATAATTACGAAAGATGCTTGCATCATGGCCTAGCTGAACAATGGCTGTCCTAATTTTGGCTAAAAAATGGTGTTTATAATCCAATTTTAATTAAAAGAATTTTTCTGACACGAAGAAGCTTCGGTTTCATCAAACTTGACTCTTTGGACTTTAAAAAACTTATGCGATTAAAAAAGTTTGATAATTTTAAAATTCTCCAATGTTTCTAGAAATCTGAATAAATTTATAAAAATAGCTTTTCCTATAGACATATTTTAATTAACATGTGAAATGTTTTAATCTCGTAAGTTTTTTTAGAAAAATTTTCATCTCAATATGAAAGCTGCTATTCAAACTAAAGTACCCAAGAAAAATTCCATACATTCCGTAACGCTTTCATGCAAGTAAGTGTTAATATTATGTTGAACTTTGAAATCAAGAATATCACATAAATTTATATTCAAATCTCTTTCGACATACTTTGCATTTAGCTGATGTTACAGTTGATACTCACTTTACATTTTTTATATAGGAATGTTATGAAGTATTCATGTTGATAAAATAAGATACTTTTAACTAATAATAATGTAATAAAATTTTGATATTAACTTATTATGATTTACTAATTATTCAAAAATATTCTTATCTCATTTTTTATCCAATATAAAAAATAGTTGTTATAAGCACACACTTCTGATCTATAGAGAAAAAAAATTTTAATTTTTTCATATTCTCATGTTGAGAAATTTTTAAAAGCTACAAATTTCCCAAGAGATGGTAGCTATGTTAAACTTTTTATTGCTCAGCCACAAAGTGGAATAAAAAATTTACTAAAAATTTTACAATCATAATCTATGAGGTCAGACAAAAAATTTGTTCATGAATGAATGTCAATGTATCTTACGACAATCGCATTTTTCGAGATGTGTACAGCATCTCAAAATGATTTTTTTTCTGAACTATTGAAAAACATTCTAACTTTTAATACAGTCATATATTCATTAATGAACAATATTCAAAAAATTTCCCGCAAAGTCGTAAAAAGTAAGGCAGGACGTTCAACTGCATCTGGCACCGACATCAAGCGAAAAATTCAGCCAAAAGCAGCGCGCTTTTACAAAAATGTTATCAAATCACGAGGGCCGCGAAAGTTTGCCAAACACTCATCGCTCAAATCCGGCAAGAGAGCGCGTCAAAGTTCGGAGGCATAGGCGCAAAAATAAGAAGACGTCTGAGGCAACTTTACCTGAAGTGTTCTGCGGTCGACGTGAGCTCGGTGAGCCCGTGTCCCTCCGTCGCTCGCAGCAGCCACTTAAGGTTATCCGCAAAAATGTCCCCGCATCCTCGTTCGCTCGTAGCACCAGCACAAAATCGAGTTATCGAGAGCCGCGTCGGCGTCTAGCCGCACTGGGTCATCGGCGCGCACGCACTCCAATTTCCAGCGGTGTATCGCACTGGCCTGCTTTTTTTTATTGCGTTACGCTTGTTTGTTGAAAACACACAGTTTTTAATTTCATTTTTTCTGAAAAAAATTTTTTTTTTTACAAGAACGTTCAATAATAACAATAGTGTTCTTTTAGAAAAATAAGTGAATTTGCTAAAACAATAATAGGTATCAACTAAACACTCCGCTCAAAATCTAGCAGCACCAGACAAAAATACATCGACATAACGATCGCGCATAACATAACTCCACTCCGCTAAACTGACGTAACGATCATCCCAAAACCTCTCTCCAACCAACCCAGTCAATACCGCCTGGAAATGTTCACAGGCAAAAAACCATCATCATCCAGGCCTCTATAACCAAGAAACCGGCAACGCACTCACGATCCAGGATCGGGAAAATACGGAGGCTGAGAAACGGCAGAGTCCCGGCTCTCCGAGGCGGCGCGCTCGTCGCAAGGGGCGCGGCGTAACTGAAGCGCCGTTCCGCCGCCGCGCGTGTCTATACCCAGAGAGAGGAGAGAGAGAGAGAGAGAGAGCGGAGCAACGCGCGCGCAGTTCCCACCCTCGCGCTCCCGTCGCCGGCTCTTTACGCGCGAGAATCGCGGGAGAGAGTGAGATGGAGAAAGGGTATCAATGAAGAGGAGCGCGAAGAAAACGAGTTTTCTCCTCGTTGTGTCCTCTGTGTGGCGTATGAAGAGGGTCGATGATTTGACCTCTGTGGGATAGAGATGCCGGGGTTTTGGGTAGCTTGATGGGACTTGGGTGCTGGGTGATGTCGGTCGTTGCAGCTTGAGGCTTCGGGAGTGCGCTGATTATTGGTGATAATCGAGCCTTCTATGGTATAAGGTTTAATTTCTTAGGCTTCGTAGTTTTGACGATTGAACGTGAACATTTGAAAATTCGCCATCTGAATAATTTAGCAAAAGAAATGTTATTATTTCTACTATTATCATCGAATAGTTGAAATTAATTTATCAATTATTTGAACAACATATAAGTTACATTTAAGTTCTTGTTCAGAATTGCTATATAAATTTATACAGTACTAAGCTCACACTCGTATCCTCCTGATATACATTACTTTACATAAAGGACAAAAGACGAGAATGAATACCACGTATTTTAAAAGTTGGATTTTTAAAATGAAATACATGAAGTATTTAAAATTAGGATATTAAATATAAATCAAATGCACTATTTATAAATTAAACTATGTCTTAGCCTAATAATCTAATAATGCGCATTACATTTCTTACAGTTTCAAAGATTGGTAACACTGAAAAAAAAACAATTTTATATGAAAAAATAGTTTTTATAAATAGTCAAACTCTCAAAGTTCTGATGTTATTCTGATTATTTGTGAGAAAATGCTATTTGACGAATATTCAATGTAGTAAATAGAAAGCGTATCCTTTTTTACAAATTATTATGTTTAAAACAACCACGTAAACGTTATTACAAAAAGAAATCACAACATATTCAACGAAATCACCCATAAAACAAAACAATATCCCCAGAGAGCACTATCCCCTCCGTCCGTCAAAGAATCGAATCAGCCGCCTCCGCCAGAACTATAACATGCAAATTCAGGACGCCAGCAGCAGCAGCAGCAGCAGCGGCGGCAGTACTAGCAGCATCAGCGGCATCAGCACGAGCGCGCGCGCGAGATTACGGCTGAGCCGACGTGTATCTTGGAAATCGAGCGAGCCGCGCGCTTTGTTGAGCAGGATGCGCGCGGGGGCGACGCTGGCACGTCGTTCCGCGGCATTACGAGAAACGATTCTCGCGGACGGTCGATTACCGCTATGCGCGCAAGAGAGCCAGATATGTGTGTGTGCGCCGTCTGTCCCATATAAACTTGCGCACGAATTTCGCTCTCTCTCTGTACATGTGAGAGTGAGAGGCCCCGTATGGAGACGTACTAGTGAGCGCGCTTCGGCGCATAAATATTTTATACCCGGCGCACGCGTGACCGATAGTTCCCCCAAGTAGATGGGGAGGGCCGACGGATGACATCGTCGGGAAATGGCGCTGCATACTCAGGATGTTTGCGAATACGCGAGTGCGCGCGTGTACATGTAGGTAGGGCGCCCTACGCGAGAGTATGCCGCGGGAGCCATGTGCATCGCACGTCTTTTATGTTTAATGTCGATTTTGTAAGCACGCGCCTGGGACTGCGGGTAAATATGCCCCTGTACGTCAGGTGCGTACCGAGCGAGTACAAGCTGTTATTCTGAGCTTTTCTTTTGCTTTCTACGATGTGCTTGTTGACTTACGTGGATGAAGCCTTGTTTGTTTTCGGTGCTTTTTCTCTTTCTTTTTATCAAAAGATGAGGATGTAGACAAACGCGAATCTATATATGTAAATAATTATAATAAACATGAGGATACACCTTATATAATACAGGTATGTAGAAGTCTCACTTTAATTAACAGTCGTCCCTTTACAAAGAAATTGTAGCTGAATAGTTCTCATAATTCTGCACACACATACATTGCAATGGCATGCAAGTAGTGAGAATATGATATTTGAATACAGATCTCGCTTCGCTTGGGCAGCAAATTCATCGCCGCGGCGTAATCTACCACTTTACTCCCTCGTTGTACAATGTACTATTACACTTCACCTAAGAGAATAACCTATTTTACTCCCGAGGTGCATATAATCATTTATTTTTGCCTAAACTGTGTTATTTAATTTTATATATTATAGAAATTTGTATGTGATATATTTATTTTTGAATAATCTCATTATTTTCAAGGAGTCTATTTCCTTGAGAGAAGGGAAATAAAGTGCCACTATTTACCAATGAAAGTTAGGTCGCTTTATATTCTATCTAGCAAGAATAAAGTAACTGTTACGTCCTTGCTTCAAATTTCGCGGAAATAATGTTCCACTTCCTATCTACTTTTCAAGGCAATAAAATGGCCATATTTGTTATGGTGCGAATAAACTAAATTTTACGCACTTCTGTTAACGTACTAGACTAAAAGTAAATCTTTATTTGAGTTATAAAAATACTTCATTTCAAGCATCCAAAAATTCCAGAATATTCCTAAATCGTACTTTTAATTAATAATGTTACCGCTAATATAAAACATTACGCACAACGTTCCATCCCAATAAAATTATCTTAAACTTGCAAGAAAATGTTTTTCTGATCAATGAACTTTATGAAGATATCCCTATGTACTGCCCAAAATATTTTTTGACGATCTTGGAAACACCTTTAAACCATAAAAAATCATCTTCTCGAAAATACAAAAAATTAAGCAATTATCTCTGGAATAATCTGGAATTTCTGGAAGTTACAGATTTTATCTGTTCTCATACAAATTAGAGATTTTTGGAATGAAACTCAGTAAAACTTTTTGATTCAAGAGTATAATATTTGAATCTCGAATGAAGGTGAATTTGTCGTCTGAAGAAAACGAGGGTGATGATCGCCTTAGTCGATATCAATCTTAACACGAGTTCGATTTATCGCACGCTTGAATAAAAAAAGCTATATCAAGCTTTACACACGAAATGTAAAAAAATATCATTTGATACGCGGGTTAAAAATATATTTAACCTTGTGTAAACTTCTAAAACATCTTTAAAATCACTTTCTCAAACTTGAATCAAAAATAGCAATTTCAATACAGGGAGTGCTAGCGGATTAGAAAAAATTTTTAAAATGTAACTTTTTCTTCTGCTTAGAAATTAATTGGGGTAACAAGATTCTTTGTTACTTAATATCATAAAAAGTATCAACCATTCAAATTCCTTTTCATTAAGTCCATCTGATTGGTCTCAGCTTTTATAAGTAAATTATCTGAGTGTATCGAATATGTGTGTGCGTGTGTTTGTCATGAATCAGATATACACTCTCGGTAAACGTACCTGAGATTCGTCGTATGTGTTGAAGATTGCTTATTGGAAGGATTTTACAGCATTGGTCTCTTCGGTGTACTTTTACAGTTGATGGTGAGAAGCAACACGGAAAGGAAAGACGACCGCAAACAGGAGAACATACTCCAGCAACCAAGAGGAAGTATATGGGGTCAACACCACAAATTTTCGCTATATCATTCACCTCTATTCTCGTAACATCTATTTTGAACAGATATTTCTAGAATATATCGCATAATTAAAAAATTGAATGTTTTAATATTTTTTTACGTACAAAAATTAATTATTTTATATTTTATAAGTACTTTCCTTTAAACAAAATAATTCAATTTAACCTTTCTAAATTTAAAATTACATTTATCAAATTTTAAAAGAAAGTAATGAAAATTCTCGACTGTATTTTATGATATACCAATTTTTAACATATCAAGAAGTATCTGTATAAACTAGAGATAATTTATTGAAGGAAGTAGAACTGCTCCTCGGTAAGCAAATTACAAACTTTAATATTTGCAGTCATTCTCTACACTAATAACTCCAGAGAATACGAGCATCTCAGAAACCACAATGCTTTAAGATGTACGCACTGTTGACAATGCACCATATGCTTTATCCTATGTATGTATATGCGAGAGTGTAATGAACTTCCATATAATGTAAAAGACTATTCACTCTATATGATCGTAAAACTCCTGATATAAACTCAGGATGAAATATAAGAAAATTATTTGAAATACCTAAATTGAAATGAATTTACTGAACGCAGGTTTAATTAAAATAAAATTCATTATCTTAGTGTTAAGCTAATAAATAAGGCGGAAGAAAAATGATCAAGTCATTATTTTTAGATAACTAGACAATGCCAGCCTAGAAAATTTTTTTTATCTCATAAAGCAATTCTGTCTTTATATCATAAGCCGTTTTTTACCTACAGGTGTCAACTAAACGACAAGCCCATTCTAGAAAATGGCTAAAGCTTCTACACTAATATATAATACTCTTCTTTCTACGTCTAAATCTCAAACAAGTTCTGAACCACAGGTACGAGGCAATGCCATGATCATTAAAAGTTTAGACACAGCATATACAACGCCCGTCAATGGCATTTGGCCACTCCAAGTTAAGTTAAGCTGTGTTCAAACTTCCATCACTCAATAACAAAAATTATTCTATCGCAAAAATTAATGTATAATTTTGAAATTTAGACACGGTACACAATCAAACCCTAATTCATTTAAGTCTCTTAATTTCGAATTTTCGAAATGAAACCGACATGGTAAAATAATTTATAAAAGCATGCAAAATTAATTTCTTTGGAATGTAATAATTTACTTTACCATCAACATAACTGAGTTATGAATACTTTAATATAAATATTATAGCAATTTAAAAACTGGTGCAGAATATGCTTTATCTTTATGAATATAAAAGATGTCCGATCCTCACTCACTCGCTTATTAAAGCTCATATGGATCCGTTAGACCATAGAAAATTCGAGTTATATATACCTTCTATTATGTATATTACGTATATTTTCCGATATTTTTAAAATTTAAGATGATACAAATTTATTAGTTTTTGTTTCAAATAAGTAACTTATAAAAATACTTAAAAATCAATTTCTGAATTTCAACCTAATTATCATATTGTGCAGGTCTAAAAGAAAGGTTTCTAAAAATTTATTTTTACAGATTTTCAAACATCTTAAAAGTTTTATTTTTTATCACAAATAATACTTATTGTTAAAAAAATTGTAAAATTTAGGAAAAAATCATTTGCTGAATTCATATATTTAGATGTGAGATTTAAAGCATCAAATTATCAGTTTGAAATTGAGATAGATAAACTATAATACCCTATTATAAAATAATAAGCATATCAAAATTTCGTGTTCGAGGTACTTTTATTCGCTATTGCTACAGGCTAACTTGGGGGGATAATGATGTGGGGGTGCTATTATAGTTGACTTTAATAGTTCGATATTATTGTTAAAAGCAATTGAGATTTCGAAAATCATCATTATTTTAAAACAATGTGAAGCCCTTGTTATCAATAATCATAGAAATCCAATTTCTTTTTATTGAATATTTAGTTTAAGAAAGGTAATTATTGGACAAAACGAAAATCTTAATTGGTTAAATGGTCAGAATAGAAAAGAATAGAAAGTCTTTTAAGTAATGTTATCTGAATTTAAAGAAGAAACAAAATTCATTTAATGTGAATTTGCAAACTAACTCTAAATGGTAAAACAATGAAATACTCGATTTAGCATAGTTGAGCACTTGAAATACAAATTGATAGAAGATAAATTAGCCAATTTCTAATTTGCGCAGAAATAAACTATGTCAATACAAACAAAGCGCATACATACATGCATATATTTATTAATACTACAATGACATAACCGATCAGTACTATGCATTAATATTATTGATATTTATTATATTAAAATTTGATTTACGTTTTCAAAAATTAAATTATTTAAACGTATCAATTAATAGGTCACCGCAAACTCGAGGCATTACAAAACACATCTCTTGTACGTAGTAATTATTCATAGTACAACAATATTCACCTTACAACACGGCAAAAAAAGTATTTAATTAAAATTCAAAAATATGCGCGAAAGAAACTAGCTGCGCGTAATTATCGATAAAAGGAGAAGTTTCATAGCGCGTTAAACAATTGTTCAGAGTGAACAGCCCCTCGAGCGCGGCATTCTCGAGATCAAAACTGTAGCTCGCGCGCGCCGGGGAAAAAGCAGGTAAACGATAAATCGCGCCTCGCCGCAGCGCTATATTCGCCTGCCTCTCTCAACCCCTCCGAATACCGGCGCCGCAAACTTATCGGGAACGCAGCTGAGCGCGAAATATATAATACGTAGGCATGTCACCTCGCGTTTAACCCTCTTCCAGGTTTTATCAGCTGTGTGAGCGCGCCCGCGTGTAGTACCACACGTGTGAAAATTAGGTCGGTTGGATAAGAAGAGAGAGAGAGAGAGGAGAGAGCTCGGGGAGGAAGTTCTTATATATATATATATATATAGTGCTGCGCGCGGAGATGAGCTTGTAGCTCCGCGGGGAATTCAATTTTTTAAAAGCCGTACAGTCAATATTCTCTTGGCTTCCGCCTGTTTTTCTCGAGACGGCGGCGCGCTGCGCTGTGTAGCAGCGAGGCGAGAAAATTCGAGCTGCGTTATGCCAGTCAATCATGTCGTTGGCTTTTGGGATTTGGCGTTTTCATTAAGGCTTTTAATGGTCTTTTTGTTTTCGACGATGCACGTGGGACGTATGTATAGTGCCGCCGCCGCCGACCGCCACCCACCCGCTCCCGAAATGAGCTACTTTAACGAGCTTCGCTTAGACAAATGACACACCGTAATTACCAATCCTTTTTTGGACACGAGGCAGCTGCGCTGAGATCTTTTCTTTTTGCCCCCGTAACTTTTAGCCTCCTACATAATTTATTATTTATAACTCATTTTTTTGCAAGGTTTTGTTGAGAGGGGCTTTAAATTTTATTCGAGAGCCTCGTGTAGCTACGTCTTTAATACCCATTCATAAATACAAAAGTTTTAAATATATATCTTATATAGAAAAAGTTTAGTTATCGCTATAAAGAAAAAATACTTCGCATAATATGTATCTATTACCTTATACTAAATTTTTAAATTTTTAAATTTAACAAAGATTAGAGCTAAATACTAAATAAAGAATTTAGTTGGTTTAATTAAACTTTTGCCGCAGTATACTTTTTAAAAATGCATTACCATCAATTATTCGAATTATCCAGTAATTACGTACAACAGTTTGGAAAAGAACTACAAAATAACTTGAAAATTATAGACATTCTTTCAGTACTCTGGAGATTCCGTCATTACAGAAATGTGATTCTTTATAATTAACTCAAAAGCTGTTTTCCGCTAATGAATTTTCAAATATAATCGTGTTAAAAACCAATAAATTTTCTTCGCGACTCGCCGCGAAAACAAAATTCTCACTCCTCAAATTTATATGACCGTTTTTCCCGGGGCAATCAATCACGAGATTATGCGCGAAACTTTGGCATAATCAAGAGAAGAAAAAAAACACAAAAACTTAGAAAAAAAACGAAGATGGGGTAAGGTTAAATAGCAGGAGATAGCAGGCTCCCTTCATCCCCGAACGGATTACAAACTATCGATTCCCAATAAAAATATAACATATTCAATCTTTTCTTCTCCGCATAAGTAATAGCCTCTACGCTCTCGCGATTTATACGGAAGGGAAGAGCGCGCCGGGGCGCGCGCAGGCTCGGAAGAAAATTGCAAACTCCGCTGAGCGGACGCTTTAAAAATATTCCACGTGGGATACTGACACCTAATGTACTTTTCATAAGAGGCGCTCGCGGCGCTTTATGGCTCCAGCGGCTCCTCGTTTTTCGATTACGCGCTCGCTCGAATTTGCGCTCGCGCGCGGACCGAATTAATACGATCATTTCGTTTTTTCCCCCTTTTTTTCTTTCTGCCCACGAGACGGGCCCGGATTTCGACGTGGTTGAGCGGCGCTCGGTGAGCTGAATACTAATCGCCGGCGACGCTATTAATAATACGGAGCGGAGACGTCCTCGCGAAGCGTTATTTATTTTGAAATCTCCCCAGCATCGTCCCGAGGCAAGCTTCGTGTATAAGGCTTTATTGATGGTGCACCGGATTCCCCGAGACCTCTTGTAGTCGCGGAATTATTTACTCCGTGTGTCTGTGTCGCTTGATAGGGGATTTTCGAGCTCTGGACTCCGCGGATTCATCTTCGCCGGGGATGGTATATTTTCGAGCGAGAAGAGGTCAAGCTGGTGTTTGATTTCTCTAATATAGAAGAATTGTTTTGATAAAACAACAAGGTAAATTAGACAATTGTAGGGATAATTTAGTAGGTTGAAGGATAAATCATATTTTTTTAACCCATTATACACGAAACAGTTTGCGTGAACCCGTAATTGCAATGCAAGCTGGCCATTTCGGCAGCAAAGCCGCTCGATAGTTTATTCTCACAAAGGGCTTGCATCTAATAGCCGATCGGGCCAAATCCATTTTCAAACTCAATCTAAATGCAAGGCTTTTTCAGTAGTTCAGCTCCTCGGTCGGTCAGCCGGCAGTAAACCTGTCGCAAAACTAATCAATGCATTAAATAGCGCCCAGCGGTAACTGACAAACTCCGATCGGATTCACGCTAACCAGTTTAAACCACTGGAACTGTATTAGTTTTAGCGCTCGCCCTTCCGCGTCTTGTAAACTCGCTACCGAATCTCCCTCGTTTCTCTTCTGTACACGATGTATTTGTGTCAATCAAATTGTTTGCCAGGCTAGTTTTACTGCTAGGAATAACGTTTATTTGAGGGGAAATTTTAATATTTCATGAGATTGGTAATTAAATTTTAAGTTTGTAATTTAAGAATTTACGATAACTCGCTGCCGTGCAATCGGAATCGGATTATCGTTTTCTCCTAAGTTACTCAAAGTTCGAGTCTATAAATTCAATAATTTTTATTAATGTTAAAATACCTAGGCAACCATCGATCTCGAAAGTTTTCTGAGAACAGACAGGGGAAGAACGGAGGTCAAGCAAAAGGGTAGGATAATAACTCTTCTTGAGTTGCTCGTTCGTCGAAAAGCTTACTTTCCTTTAACGCACGAACTTTCTCCTAGATTATACTGTAATAATACAAAATTATACCAATTTTTATATTTTCTCGAGATAATTACATCAAACTGGAAAGTTTATAGTTCCTTGCACTTTCCGCTTCACTTTATACTTAATAACAAATGGTCGTATTTTTACAATAATTTTATCTAGTTTTTATATCATTGAATATGTATGAAACCAGAATAGTTTATCGCTAAATTAATTATCATATGGAAATTGGAAACTGGTGGTTTTCTAAAAATAATTCTTTAAAATAGACTTGTTACATGAATATATACATGAATTGAATATTGACCCAGCCAAACCTGTCCTTTTAGCAGGCAATGCCCAGCGAATTCAATTTTAACTTGTCTATCAAAATTCCAATGCTACACGAAATAAAATGTATATAGAATACAAATTACTGACACGTCCCAATAAACAATCCCCGAATGAACAAATTTAAATACCGTTAGATATACGTACATTTCAAAATAGAACGAAACAACATCAACGCGAATAGCTTCAAAACAAACACTCCTAAATTAAAACACCATTTTAAAACCAAAATAAACCGGCAAATAAAAACTAAAACAAAGACGCAGCGAACAGCCGTGAAAAGGCTCGTGATAGCCTTATCGCCGACGTCATCGCGACAACGATCCAACGCAGTCTTAAAAACCCCGGCGCGATGAAAATTTGCATAAGTGAAACGGGCTCGCAGGTTCTAATCAGCGGCCCGTTATCGAGGCCGTCCCTACAACGACGCGCGCTCGCAAGCAAAATCACAAGCAATTATTCCGCGAATTTCGGGAGGCAAGCGGCCTTTTCAGGCCACAGCAGCAGCGGCACGACGCCGATAATGGCGCGCGGCCCACACGTCCGCCTTCACAGCGGGAGGGGGAGGTAGAGATCGAAGGGCTCGTGACGCGAGCGAATGCAGCGCGCGACTTTTCTAATTGAGTAAAGCTTCGTGCGGCCGTAGTTTTCATCGCTGTTTTAAGGAAAAGGCAATCACCGCTGCTTCTCGAGCGTTTCTTTGGATTTTTCCAGTCTTTTCTGAGGGATTTTTCTGCTGGGCAAGGACTTTTTCTTTATCAGTCTTTTCCAACTTTTGTGGAAAACGAAATGAACGTAGTTTAAAACTATTATTTGAACAATGAAAGCTGCACAGATATTTCAAGAGCAAAGTATTTAAAATCTGCTTTATATCAGATATCAAAGAATATTCTAAAAACATTCCACCAAACTCAAGCAGCCAACAAAAGTCAAAATTCGAAAAGCCACCGCATCTCCAGCCCCTAACAAGGCAGCCCGCTCACCACGTCCAGGCACTGCAGGCATTAATTAATTTTACACTAATCACCCGTACACTTAACCGTAGCCCAATCAATAGCTCCCCGATAAATCGGCCCTCCTCTCGTCCGCACCTCCGCCACTACAAACCCCCGCTGCACTATTATACGGAGAGGGAGCCTCGCTCGCTTCCAGATCCGTTACTTACTCCGGCGGCCCTATCATCATCGCCGGCGACAAGCTAAACGCTCTCGGTGATTGCCCCACCCTCCACAGCGTAAACTATGCAAATGCCCTCGCGCTCGAGCTCGCAGTTCCTCCATTAAGCGTTGCTACAGTTTTCATGATGCACAGGCGGCTAAGGCTTTAACACAGACCTCTTTTCTCCGACAGAAATAGCTGCGTGCCTTTTTCTACGAATCTTTGCGAGACTGGAGGCTAGAATTAATGTCGGGGAGGATTGCCGGCGTCGGCTTTGAGGAGGGAATTGCTATTGAGATGCTTTATTTAAATTGCAAATTTTCTTATTAAATTGGTGAAATTAAGTCCTATAAGTTCATTCCCGGGGATTTATTCGTGTTTGGTGAAAAAAATTTTCATTTAATTATTTTTACGTACGCTTTTTATTCGTGTCGTGACCTTTTCAGAGCTACTAGACCACGGGAGTCGGGATTGTGATTTTTATTGTTACTTCCGAGAGGATCGTATAACCTGACTCGTTAGCGAGAACCCAGCTGTATGAAACCGGGTACGTCAATGTTGAAGTTTCATACTCAGTAGCTATTCGCCTCGTCCTCTAAAATATACTCCGAATATGTGTGTACATCAAAATGATGAAGCATGCGTGGTAAATATAAATTTTTTTTCTACCCTCTATACGCGCGTTCTCAAAAACCTAATATTTTTAAAAATATAGACTTTATGTAGTTGGAAATATTTTTCGTAAATCGCTGTTTTAATAAATGAAATAGTTTAACTTTTATGTAAGATAAATCAGTAAAATTAAGCGTAAATTTTTTTATCTCAAAAGTCAGTCAAAAGGAAAGGAAAGTGTTTAAAACTTTTGACCATGAAGAGAAATAGTTTTTTTTTTTAAGCAAAGAATCTCGTAGGTGCATTAAGGATAAAAATGTTCCCTCCTTTTATTCGTCCTTTTTTCCATTTTAGATGTAAAAGTAATAATAAAAGCATTGTGATACACACAGAGAAAGCGAAATTACATAAGACGAAAAAGGGGACGAAAAGAGGAAAAAATGTCGACTCCCGACACATGTACGCGCATTCTTGGCTGTAAAAAGTTTTGAAGGAAATTTATTTAACTTTAATTCACTTGGATGCTGGATGCCGCACATGCTCTTCTCGCTCGCCCGAATCTGGATAGTAAAACGAAGAATCTACAAAGGAATGTGGTCCTGAATTTTTTAGCAAAAATATATTAAACAAAGAGAGAGACTTTAAATTCATTATGGAAAAATGCGGAAAACTCGCAGCTTCATTTTTGTCTCCTTTACGCATTTATTAACATTACCTAACAAACGCATCAGCTCACTTTACCCACCCAAAATTCCAAAATTCACTTGCCGCATTTTACAAAGTGACAAAATTACAACGATATCCCTTTATCCCCCAAGACAACCACCCATTCCATTACAAAACCTCGCAACCAACCGCCAAAGCGAGCCCTCTAAAAAGCCCCTGCGCAAAACCCTTTCGCATGATCCGCCTCGCAGCGCAACACAGCCCCCCCGCAACAAGCAACAAAGGCGAGCCGTCGCTCTACACAAACCCACCCACACAAGCCGAGGGGATAGAGGCGAAGTAGGGGGCGGAGAGAACAGCATCGACGCTGTCCGCTTGCCGTGATTAATAATCGCTTCACGGCTGCGCTCATTAGTCAAAGCGATACAATTGGCCCGATCTCCCTCTCCCACGTCATTTCGCCAGCGATTCAATGCGGCGCGTCGCCGCGAAGCGATTTAGCCCCGCGCCCCGCGAGTGCGCCTCGGGCCAACTAATATTGATGCGCGCTGCGCGCTGAGCATCGCGTGACGCCGCCTATGCACGCAACGTCGCCAAGATTGCGCTAATTCGAGGCCAGGAGCTTTTTACGAGAGAGCCGGAATAATTGATTCGTTTGATCGCCGAGCCCGATGGGCGAGATCCCATCCCGCCCCCACTGTGAACCGGCTCGATCTAACTGATTGCCGGCCAACTTTTACGCCGGCTGACCTGCTTTGCGGCTTGGCGATTAGAGAGCCCCCCGCTGCCTTTGGCTAATCTAGGAGGGCCGGAATTGCCGTTTTTTTTATGTTGGTGAATGGGTTTTTTAATTGAGGCTGGGCTTTAAAAAATTATCGGAAACATATTTTAATTGCTACCCTTTAATTCATCAATATCTGAGCCTTTGATCTCACCTGTGCGATTCGGCGTCGGATATGAATTTTATCGAAATTCGAAAGCTCTTCATTTTACAATTAACGAATTCCGTTGTTCACGATATGAAGCCGTATTATTTTCCAGCGAAAATATTGGAATTATAATAATTGAGTCAACCAGATTTTATATTGTTAATTATAACAGCGTTTAATTCAAATTAAAAGGTAAGTAATACCCAGTAATTGTCAGCCTCAACGAGCTTTTCATTTTCAGCTTGTTAATAATGTAATTGGAGTAAATATCGAGCAAAAAGAAATAAACAGCAAGAAGAATCGAAGAAATATGATGCCGTAGACACGTGCGCAGCTGCTCGCTCATCACGCTGTGCATCAACGATACAGAAAACGAGAAAAAGGGAAAAATAGAAGTGAGAGAGAAAGAGCTACACAGGCCTTAAAATTATACAGCACTCTGGCCCGGAAGGACATCCAAACTTTTCCTATTGCATCGGAATTAGCGCTTGCCTTTTCTTTTCTCTTCTTGTTCGCTCATTCCACGCGCCAGTGAGCTTCCCCCTCCCCCGGCTTTTTTTTTCTTTTTCGACTCGTTCGAAGATACCGAACGAACAAAGTTCTCAAGCCAAGTTGGCCGGGAGTCTCAATGCGCCGATATGATAACAGCTTAGAGATCATTTCAGGAGAGCACGAGAGTGCTGAAATGGGGGTGAAATTCGAGGGAAAAGAAAATCGACAAAGCCGTAATGGCGAAAACGGAAAATGCTGCAGATTTTTCGAGATGCTTTTTCCCGTACAAAGCGGCTGCCTGACAGTCGCTTGAAATTTTGAAATTGGCACAATGCCTTGGCTGTTATTCTTTTATATAAAAAATCTAAGCTGTTTCAGAAATTTTATAAATTTTGCTTTTACTTAACAATAATATTTACAAATATACAAAATAAAATAAAAACTCGCGAACTAATTAACGAAAAATTATAGCATATTAGAAATATAACTCAGACGAATGATCAGCAATAATTCGTCGAAACTAATTGAGCAGCCCGAACAATCCAGCAGCGAAACAGACTTAACTTCTCAAGTCCCAAGGAATGATTAAAAACGTCCTTCGCATTTGTCGTAGGCGCGCTAATATTTCCTACCCAATCAGGCAAAGAGCGTAATTTCAGGTTGTAAAAGCTTTCTCACTGCCGGGGGGCCGAACGAGGAAGAGTCAACGGTTCATTATTCCCCGGCAAGTGTCACCGAATTACGAGGGGAGGAATATTATTAGAAGGGATTCGCCGGGCGCCAGAGAAAAGTAAATAATCCGGCGAATATTCGCGCTTATAGAGCAAAGCGGAGGGGAAAGAAACGAGCACTTTTCTCACGAGACGCCTCATTTTCCCCCCCTTTTTTATTTTTCTTTTTTAAATATACTCCTTTGCTTCGAAATTAAATCAGGATACGAACAAGGATTAACAGGAGCGGCCAGCCGTATTAAATCTTCATTCAACCGGACTCTCCACCATGAGCAAGCTGCATTTTCTCCGATCCAATCGAAGATATAGTAGCTACACCTGAAAAGTCGCAGCTCAGCCAAGTATAGCCCCGGAAGAGAAAGTATCCCGGCAGGACAGTATCAGCGAGACACCGCAGGCCCGGATCCCCCGAAATATTTTTCTCCGGACACTCGCAGAGCAACAGTAGCAGCGGCAGCGAGCTCGCAAAGCCCCGCGGGAGCGCGGCGCGACGCCAATCCAATTTCGAATCCCATCGAAGAGCAAACAAAGTGAGCGCCAGCCGAGCCCCCGTAACTTTGTCACTCGGGCGCATGCCGACGACTTACATAAGCAGGGGACGCGCGGGACGGCCAGTTGTGCGATCGCCCGGCCAACTCGGAGCTCGCTTGCCGCGCTTTTCGTATAATCAAGTTGCGCTTCGCAAGCTCGACTTGCGTTCGCTCTTGCGCTTTTTAGTTAGTTTTTTTTTGCCTGTTCGCAGGCTGGACTTTTACTTACATTGATGGTGTAGTGTACTTGTTGCGGGTGTAAGGAATTTAATTTCTCTTAGCATATTTATCCGATCATGTTATTTTTTATGGTGATTGGTTGAAAGCACAAAATATTTTTAAGGGTAAAGTAATAATATCTTGCTTTGTTTTTCTTGCAAGATACTAAAACCAATAAACGAAGAAAGTAAGGGAAAAGTCCAATGCTATATACAAGTATACTTTACGGGCGTATCGAAAAGAATGTAGACTTAAAATCCAACAAAGTTAAATAAACTATAAATCTTCGATTTCATTCCTTTAGTTTGAAATATTAAATTAAATAAAGTTCGCCAGTTATGAATGCACCATTTAACAAATATTGAAGGTAATTCGAATGAATATGCCATTCTGATTAATGTACCATTTATTGATTGATTACATTAAAAAACTTATTATATAGAATAAATATATAAAAAATATTAACGACTAATTCATAATTTTTAATAATTCTAATATATTACATAAAAATTTTATTAAATATTTTATAACTGAAATATTACCTGCAAAGGTATATCTATTCACGCGACTTACCAGCTAGGGTTTTAAATCAAGTATATCAAGAATAAAGGCTTAATTTAATTAAATATATTCACATAAAAATAATTTTTTTCCACTATTACATTGAAGGGTAAAACTGAAAAAACTTTTTTACTAGCATTGCATATGAATCCAAGATTTTTTTATATATTAAGAAAAAAAATGTAAAAATAAGCTTTTTATGAAAACTCGAAATAAATCCTTTGATATAAGAAGCCTGAAGATAAGAAAAATGCTCGCCAGAGATACGGGATTGCCTGGCCTTCTTCGTCGTTGTTTATAGCATGAAAAAAATGTAAACTTTGAAAAAATATACCTTGCGCCTTTTAATTCCAAGAAAAAAGATGATTAAATAACACTCCTTTACTTTCAGTAGAATGAGTCGGATATTGTGGGACGTCGCTGTATATGAACGTGTATATATAGTACAAAGTATACACTTGCCGCAATCCCACGTTATCTAATGAACTTTAGCCGCATTTGTCTCAAATTTCCCCAGAGATGAAAGGTCGCCTCTTTTTTTTTCAACTTCCCATTATTTATGCTCCTAATGACGTTTCTTCTTAGAAACATAGTACAGAATCTTAACAAATTAAAATCTAACGTCTCCTGCATTCCCAATACTTGGACTTTAAGGACGCGGAAAGTGAAAGAAAAAGTTTTATTAAATATTTTCCATATTCTCGTTACAGCTTCAAAAGTTCCTATAGTGCAAATTTGAAACGGGGAATGGCATCGACTTTGATCAGGAAATTACTTTAATAAGAGAAAAAATGAGTTCATTAAAAGTTTTTATAAAATAAAGACTCATGGAAATATTCTTAATGTTAAAAGGTGAAAAAAACTTATAATTTCAAGCTATCGTTCGATGCTATTTTCTGACTGGATTTCTTAATTACAAAGTCTAAAATCAGCGATTCATAAAAATTCTTCTACATTTTACTCCAGAGGAAACGGTCAATAATTTTAAGTCTTGCAAGCGAGATAATTGAGAGACTAAAAATCAGAGCACATCTCGTTTAAAATGAGAAAAGCGGAGGTCGGTTATGAATAGTAGTAAGGCTTCAATTCTCTTAGATGGCTTCTTTTATTTCTGACGTCATTTTTTTTGTATTTGCGGGTGTTATTTGTCGATAAAGTGTTCATGAAACTCTAATAAAAATTTAAAGTTAAATTTTCGCTTTTATTTGTAATGTAAATAAAAAAAATTAAATGTCAAACGATAAAAAGGAAAGTTGTAGTGTAATTAGGAGAAGGTACGAAATTCTTTAAGGTAAAAAATTCATTTTGTCTAAAATTTTGTACGTCTAACTTATATGTACTCTAGATGTTTTGTACAAAAAACTAGGTTACATTACAATCCTTATAGTGGCTAAGTAAATTAACGTAATGACGGTGTCGTGAACACCCACCAACGCCTGTGTATAAATTGACGTGGAAAATATAAATAAGAAAAGGTAAGTTAAATACGAAAGTTCATATTTTTACGGACGACCCTTTAATACTTTATTATTAACTTCGAGTTTGTATTTATATATACTTTGAAGCTTAAGAACGTATTGGATTACTATACATAAATCCATACTGTTACTACTTAAAATATTCATATTTTTATCAACTTTATACAATAATATCGTTGACACTACAAAAATACGCTTGCATTCAATTTTGTAAAAATCGGCTGCAGTTCGGAATTGGCGAAACTACCTCGCTGTTACGGACAGCTACTTGTTTGAAGCTATTTTTGTTTATTCTCCAGCCAAGTTTTTTAGTAGAGCGAGAACGTATCGTAACCTACAGACTGATCGCTTCTCGACGAATAAAGCTTTATACAAGTAAAGTTGAAATGGTCTTTGCTCCTTTGGCGGAATTTTCCGCTCGGAATGGGGCCGGGCAATCTCCATTGAAAATCAAAGCGGCCGGTCGCGAAATAAAAAGCTCGCCGATCATTTATATTCTCGAGAAAATAATCAAGGACGGGGAACTAAAAACACCTGTTCAATGATTTATGACAGGTACAGGGGGGCGACCGCTGCTAAAAGTGGATTCGAAAATCCACCGTTTGCGGCTGTAAACGCGATTGCGAACGACCGGCTGATTTATGGAACGGGCCGCCGCGCGCGCAAGAGAGAGAGAAAGAGAGCTTTGAAAATCCGCGCTCGGCACTAGCGCGCCCATAGATGCGAATGTGCAGTCGCAGACTCGGGACTGGAAAATCGACCGTTCCGCTGTTCGCGACTTCCTTCCCATTATCTGAAGCCTGACATTTTTTTTTCGAACTTTATCGATACGGTATCTTTTTTTTGATCTTTCGTCCGCATTTTTAGTGGACTAAAAATTGATAAATGTGTAGTTAGGTAATTACATTCGGAAGCAAAAGCTACTTTTAAGCTAATCCTAGTGTTGTTTTAAAAAATGATAGATGCATCAAATTTTTCTTTGTTGAAATATTATGACATGAAAAATTATTTAATATAAAAGAATAGTATGGAGGAATTTTTAAAGTACCTTTCTACCTTCACTAGAGTTCATGTAATTGTTTTTAAAGAAATATAAATACAGTTATTCTGAAAGATACTTATATTTCATCCGAATTTAACTTTCAAGGTCTCATATTGTTCTTTAAATATACGTATTTAAGTAGACTTAAAGATGAAAAAATTGAGAGAAACTTTTAAAAAATCTATATGATCACCTCAACATATTTATAAGCTTACGAAAATAACACAACAGTAATAAAAATACATTTATTGAAAACTAATAGTATTACTAAAGCCAAAATAGAAATACAATATTTTTATAATATTTGTATGACTCGATATTATACCTCATTAACGACATAGACTGTTGTAGCATCGTAAAAAATCTAATAACGATACTGGCGACCGCAGAGCAAAAAAGTATCTAATTCTGAAGCTCTCTCTCTCTCTCTCTCTCTCTCTCTCTCTCTCTCTCTCTCTCTCTCTCTCTCTCTCT
>UELX01000344.1:0-87164 GCA_900480035.1 Eupelmus urozonus | reverse complement strand
TTTACATATTTTTATATACAATAGATCTTTTTATGTTCTTTTTTTCTCAAGCGAAATTATTTTGACCCCGCATTTCAGAATCCAAAAGTGGTCTTTCGATCGAGAGTGGATTAAAATACTATATGCAACACGGGATAAAAGTAGATCTTTCCCTTGGGCGATTATACTGCACTGACAAGAATATTTTTCCTTCAGCTGATTACTGCCCTCGCTTCGCTCGGGCAGTATTCTTGATCGGGCAGTAAACTCACCCGCGGGAAAAATCTGCTACTTTTGCCCCTTGTTGCATAATGTACTATTTTTGAAAATTTTGTTAAAATCCCTTTCTCCATCCTTATTTAAACTTCCTAGTTCCAAAAATATTTTTCCATTTCTAAAAAGTGTGGAATTTATTTTTTATTTTATCCATTAACCCTTTCTTGTAGCATCCCTGAACGACACACCAAACAAGTATCCAAAAACTTGCTCCAGATAAAACACGTCAACAAAACAAAAGAAAAAAAAAACGAAAAAAAAAGTAAATCCATCCCCGAAGATCCAATAAACAATATCTATAAAAAAAAAGCCATACCGATCGAAGGCAAACTTCCACTCGACGCCATCCTCTCTCCCTCAGCCTATATAAAACGAGAAAAAAAAGCGCGCCCGCGCTCCAGAGCACCGGCGCAGAGTGCGTTTGAAATCGAGCGTTTCCGAGGCAAATGCCTCCTCTATCGAAACCATAAAATAAAAAAAATCCCGGCGAAGCCTCCGCGCCCGCTGCATATCGCTCGGAAGTCAAGGAAATAGTGTAGAGCGGCGGCGGCTTTGACGAGCCGCGAGGCTGCCCATAAAAAGGGGTCAATTAAACGGTAATCCACAGAGCAGCGTGGCTCGCGCATCCGAGCGCTATGCACTCTTGTTTTTACACTGCTCGCTTCTGAGAGGCGAAGAACAATCGAAGAGAATATGAGGAAATGGACGCGGAATAAAGAAGCAGAGGAGGGAGCGATGTTTATCGAGATTGCGCCTTTCGAGAGAGGAGGACGAGGGGTGGGGGGGGGCAGACGTTTATGACGCAACAATGAGGGCTCTTCGCTCGAGGCCCGCATTATGATAATTGCGCGATTGGAGGGGGGGATTTCGTTGGAAATGATTGAGCATGGGGCTAGTTATTGGCCTGTTAAGCGCTCGTTGGCTGAATGGCCATTTGATTTAGAAGAGCCGTTCTCGGTATACATTGTGAGGCGGTAAGCAAGGGGTTACGAGGGGCTTACAGAGCTCAGCCCGCGAGTTTTTTTCTCTTTTTATTTTACAATGCGATTGTAGCTCGGACGTTAAGTGACTCTGCTAATGCAGTATTGGATCAATGTTGGAACAATATTTAATCGACTATAGAATGCCAAACGAAATAGCCTCGTAATCAGTTCAATAAAAAATTCATCCCCGCGGCCAGCTAAGCAAACGCGGCGCGGCTAATCCTCAAAAATCCCAAGCCATTCGATTACTAAAAAAGCCCTCTCGCAGCCAGCCGAGGCTCTCAGGAAAAATCCGGACTGGCCAAATAAAAGCCACAGCGGAATCGGAATGCCAGTTGTATATACATATCCACTTCACGAAGGCGCGCGCGCGAAATCAAGCCGGAAGTAATTTTTTAAGCCTCTTACAGGCAGCATCTACCTTATCTCTCGGCTCGCACCGATTGAGCCGCGAATATGCGGCTCTCCATTTCTCCGGCAGACTCACGAGCAATTTCATATAGATCCTCCAGTAGGAAAGTTAAACTCTCTCTCTCTCTTGAGTATCTCTAGGCCGATTTTAAGGGCTACAGACGCTTCATTGTCTGGCTGATTATATTATCGGTTACCTCGCAACGCTGGGCGTGCGTCGATAGGCGCTGGCAGCTTGAAAGAGCTGAGTATATATGAGGGCGGGGGGGGGGGGGGGGGGGGGGGTAATATACGTAGCCGAAGGTAATAACGCGTTTAAGGGTTGCGCGCTGTGTGTATATACGCGGTACAAGGTGGGTGCAAGCGTTGATTTATAGTTTGGCTGGCTGAGGGACGTTCGTAAGTCTTCATTATTACTTATTGGTTTCGCGGGGCAGTTTTATTTGTTTAGGCAGGCGGTAGAGCGCGCGAGGCTGATTTATAAAGGCGGCTAATTGAATTGGTAAACTGCGAAATACTTGCTATTGATTTGGACTCATTTTCGTTTATGGGTTAATATTGCGTTTCAGTCGAGGAAGCCCTGTTTGTATATCCAAAGCGCTCCGGAAATTAAACGGATCCCGCCCTGCAACATCAATATATATATACCAATTAATTATTCGAATCCATCGTAATGAAAGGAAAAAAATGGAAAGAAGCAAAGCTGCGCAGCCTAATAATAAATGAACAAGCAAAAGCTAGCCCTCCGCAGGAATATTTGAGCAGAAGCACATATACGCAGGGCGCGACGCAATATGACAATAACCCTGAAACCTATAGGCAGCCAGCCCCAGAGGAGAAACGCGCTTAAAGTGAGCGCGCCGCGGCAAATCAGTTTACGGCATCCCGCGAAACGTCGCGGCGCGTAGAGAAGCCCCTTCCCCTTGCAGGCTGCTGCTGGAACCGCTCGTCGCAGCAAGACGACGGGGCGCGCACAGGCATTCCCGGGCTGACGATCATCTAATCCGACGGCGCGTACAGTTGCCGAGGTAAATTCAATCTCGGGACGCTCTCTCGAGTTATGTATCTTCACGACCGGGCGCGGATCGATTCGACCAGCCAGCGTAAGCGCCGTTCGAATTATTACGGCCTCGATCTTTTTCATGCGAGTCTGGCTTTTTTTGCTCATCATATTTCGGAATAGGTATTGGATATTTTTTTCTTCGCGACAGTCTCATAAACCAGCCGTCACCTTAGCAAATCTCATGAAAAGTCGTCAGAGCCAACAATTCGCGATTCTTAATTTTTCGTTCGATAAGCCGCGAACGCGAGGCAATAACAGCCCCCCAGAGTATAATACACTTTCACAAGTTCGGGCATCAGGCGTCAAACGCAGCCGCGCTTCGGCTGGGCTGAAGCACGGAAAGAAGCAGCAGGGCAGAAGGAAACAAGCACCCTCTTACAGGAACCGCGACGCATAATAACGAGCCTGCCAGCACGGCGCTGACTAGGCGATCGAGCATTGAAATACATTAAATTCAACAAGAGCTCCCAACAGATTTTTTCTCGCCTCCACCTCGCGCGGAAAGTAATCTTCGGAATTTCCGGGGCCCCGAGACTCGCTCGCCCGAGAGTCCGATCGATTATTCGCTCAGGGCGTCCTTCCCCCTCCCCTCTCTCTCACTGCTGAATAAATCATGGGAAATTCTATATTCATTCGATAGTCGCTGTCTCTCCCGCGTCGGAGATATCCGGCTCTAGCCCTCCGGAGGATTCCTCATCTTTATCCTGGGCGCTCAATTAATTTTCCGCGCGATTCTCTCTGTCGCCAAAGACAAAGGGGAGACGCGGCAGCTCGGTAGCGCGCGTGATTCAAAAATTCCAGAGAGCGCCAGACAAAGGGGGATGACAGAAGTGCGGCCCGCGGCCAAAGCAAAGCTTAGACGCGCCCGGCTATTTATTTTATTGTTCGCGCACCGGCGCGTCAGGGTATAAAGCGGCTCTCTCAGGCTTTCTGCGTTCCGCTGATGCTCTCGATGTACAACGCATGTGCTCATGCTTGTATAATGCTCATGGCGGGCATCGCGAGGATTCGAGCCTTTTTTTTCAAATACATAATTCCCCGGCGAGCTTTCGGCAAGAGCGGCAAAGCTTTGTATTCCCCGCGCTACTTGAGCGCTGGTTAACTACAATACAATGCCGGCCCCATCCTGCGCACGCTCTTTTTTTTTCATATTCCCTCTTTCGACTCTTCCTCTCTCTCTCTCTCGCGCTGCATAAATAAATTAACCTCCTGTGTGTGTATATACGCGCGGGTTTGGCTTCTTCTTTTTCTCCGGCCGAGCGAGAGTCAACGACAGGGATCCTCCCTCCTCGCGGGGCCAATTAAGCCCGGCAATTACTTTAATAATTAGCGGATTAATTAATATGCCTGCCGCCGCCGCCGCAGCCGCCAGACCGGGGAGACGGACGAGACAATGGGATACTCGTCGCGGGCGAGTTTCTTGCCGAGCTCGCGCGGATGCTACCGCGGGATATCCGATATACCGCGGCTAGCAGCGCGGGAGCCGATTCCTAAGTTCGTTGACGCGCGTCCGCGCGCCTCGATTTCGCCGTTAAAGCTGGCCTTTGTGCGCGGCCGGGCTCGGTAAACCGAGGGAATTGCCCAGAGATAATGGCTATATGGCTCGGATGTCAAGCGGTGGCCCTGCGGCTGGAGTTATTATAATGCGACTGCTTGCGGAGCTTCCCAGTCAGCTGATTGACTTTATTCTTTGGGAGGAGGAGATTCTTTTGGTTATTACTGTGTTTTTGAGAAAAATTTTATTTGCCGAGATTAAGCTTTTTTTTATCAACTGTCTCGTTTCTACTTAAAGTGCAATCAATCATGGGAATAATTAACTTATCGTACGCAGTTAATAAAAGTCGGTTTGAATCATCAATTCTTCTTAAATTACTCACGTCATCGTGAAAGTTTGCATTTCGCCGAATAAGATGAGGAAACCACATAAACTTAACGACCCTCTGAATATTCTCGTCGCTTCTTCAAACAACAAAACCGCAACGTTATTTCTCTCGATCAATCCGCTTTCAATAACCCACTTACCAGCTGCAAGAGTATTATATCCGCAGGTCACGGATTTGGCTCGAACTCTGAGAAATTTGTTAGGAATCGAAAATTTTAAAAATGCCGCAGTATAATACGCTCTAACGCTCGGATAAACTTAAATTATGGTTATTTTTAGTGTTATTTTAAGGAAGAACTGAAAAATGTTCCATTTCAAAAATCAATAATCCAATTTAGGAAAGTCGTGGAAGAAGCTTAAAAGAAGATTAAATTAAAGATACACGCTTTCATTTGTTTTTTACTGAATTAAAAAAATAAATAAATACAGTCTTTCCCAAATTTTATTTACAACTTATATAAAGTAATTCATTAAAATTTTAATACAAGTTGGATTTTTCATAAAATAGCTGGAAATAACCTCAAATAAAGCAATACAATAACTGCACTTTACATGCCCTAACATGTGAAAACACAAGCCACAGTTTAAATCAAATCCATATAACCCGCGGCTACGATACTCTCCCACTTAAAAGCACATCCGAAGCCCAGTAAGCCAAACAACGTTCAGCCGCATTGAGGCCAATAAAAAAAGAGTCGGTGAAAATAAACAAGCAGGACGATTTTTCAGCCGTCCCAGCGTGCGTCCGCAGCCTCATTAGCAAGTAATAATCGACGAGCGCGAATTGCGCACGGATGCAAATGCTCGTTTGTTGTCCCAACCAAAGGAATCCAACTGCACTGGCTTTTCACGCTCTCCAGAGCACACTCACGCTGCACGCAGGCACGCAGGCACGCACACACTCACATATCGCACAAACATCGTTCCGGCATATTAATACTGTTATTTGCCCGCTAATTAAGCTCGCGATAAATTCAAGCCAGGAGGGCAGCTCAACGCTTCAATTGTCGAGCGTGCGTGCAGTTTACGACTATTCTTCCAAGCAAGTTCTTCCCTTTTTTTCTCGAAAAAGCCGCGAGAATTGGCGTAAATTAGCGAGCAGATGTCCCCTTTGCTTTTTACGCCCTCCTTCCAAGACGCTCACTCTCCTCCTCTAGAAGCGTAGTAGTAATCGTGATAATAATAATAATAAGCGAGCTACGCGTGGGATTCGAGAGGGAGCGTTACGCATATGTTCCCTCTCCCGCAGATTGTTGTAATTGCCGCATATACTGTCGTCGACACGCGCGCCCGCTCGCTCGCTAGCTCACGCGTTCCGTTTGCCGCGCGCCTATATGGCCCAACCAGCTCGCTGCTGCTGCTGCTGATGCCGAGATGTGGGACAATTGGCTTTAATTGGCCCCCGACGCTACGCTCAAGCCCATTCGGACTCATTTTCTGCGTCTTAGAAGCCGAGAGAGCCTCTATCTTTGCAAAGATACGCGACGAGAGAGGAAATTAACGGGCTTACGAGACGGACGCCTGGCTTATATGCGTCTGGCAATTTCTAAGAGCCCGGAGATTACTTTTTCTGCTTTGGCAATAATATGCGTTTTCTTTACTAAACTGGACTTTTGATGAAAATGAGTTATTTGCTTATGCTAGAGTAGAATAGTGAATTTTTGCTGCGCTATCCAATTTATTTTCCGGAACAGTGTATTTACATAATTATATATAAAGAAAGAGTTAGATTTTATTTAAGAAATTCGTAGGAAAGCATACGTCAATGCAATTATAAGCGCACAGAAAATGAATTATTTATTTATCCGAGAAAGCAGCGGCTCGTTTGGCTGGATAAAAATACGGAATTATATTCTCGGCACTTGAACTTGTTGAGTTTTAATAAACCACAGTCATCGCGGCGATAATTTTTATTTACTCTCGCCTCAACCGCTTATACCCGAGGCGCCACTAATTACGCCGATAAACTCAACGACCGCGCGCTAAATAAAAATACCTTCATTATCAAGCCGTATAATTAAGCTCGAGCAATACAATTTTTTTCGACCTATAACTATTCATCATACTTTAACGAATGTACGACGTTTCCCGGCTCGAAAGCGACGATGACGCGCTCTTTAGCCCAGATTAGATCAACTAGAAGCGCTGGCTCGCAAATTTCTCTACAACTGGCCGGAAGGGCACAGCTTAAGACGCAAACAAATCTAATCAACTCTTTATTTTTCAACTGCTCTTCTCCGAAATGTTGTAGTTTTAAATTAAAGGGCGCTCAGGCATATCCGCAGAAAACATGGCCAGAATGACGCTTTCACTTAGTGCACGGTCTGCGCGCAGCCAGCCGTTACACTCAGCGCGGTTACGGTTTCGATACCTTCCCGGAACTGGTTATTTATTCGGCGAAGTAGCAATCGCCGAGTTCGCCGGTCCGCCGGATACGGCGCGCACTTTCGAGCCATGCATATACACGGCCTCGGCCAAACTGCTGTCGCGCAGAGAGCAGAGCTTGCAAGCTCGCGCGCTTTAATAGAGCCGGGGCCGCTCGGGCTCTTGAAAATTTATGCTCCCGGCACTGGCCGCGCCGATAATTATTACACACGCAGCACAGCGGGCCGCGCTTGTTAATCGAATACTTTCAATTAGTCCGCTCTATTGCTGTTTGCAAAGCCATCCGACGGCGCTGCCGCCTGCCGCGTTAAATAAATAATTCGAGAGAGAGAGAGAGAGAGAGAGAGCACAAGCTCGCGCTATGTAGAACAATCGCGAATTTCACCGCGGGTTATGAACTGCGAGAGAGAGAGGGGTGGGGGGGGCACACTTTGCTGCTGTGTTGTCGTAGCCCTGCGCGCGCGAGTGTAGCTGCATGTGCGGCAGAGGGCCGTGTTTGGTTTAGTGCGCCGGCGAGCGCTGCGCAATTCGCTGCAATAATACTTGCACAAGTGGGACATTGTTCGCGCGCGCGCGCGGCTAAGACGTGAGCTTTCAAGCGCGCTTCCACAGAGCCCGCCCGGCCGCACGCTGCAGCGCGCGCACTGTTGCTTTATGGAATTGAGAGAAATGAATTGTTTTTGCTCGACAGATGGAAAGGGCTAAAAATTGGCCGCTAGTCTGAGACCCACTGTGAATTAGAGGCAGGGAGCTATGAAAAGGCCGCTTTAGGCTTTTTTACAGCTATAGGTATGTGAGCGTTTTGGAAATGCGGCTTTTTTATACAAATTATTTTAGTGCGGACCGGGGCTGCAGCTGCTGGAGTTTAAAGAGAAAAGACTGGGGCTGAGGGTTCTGGAGTGGCGCCCGGAAATGTTAATTATAATTTCATGTGAAATACAAACGACTTTATGTTGTATGCTTGTCAATTAAATTGCGTCCTCGGGAGATCACCGAAAAGAGCGAGACAATTGTCGATCGATTTTTTTGAGAACTCGCAATTAATTTGATTTTTAAATATCTTTTCTACTTCTCGATATATATACATGCTTTCATTAATCAAAGTATATATTTTAACGTGCAAGCACGTTTACGCACTCATAGCGCAAGCCCTGTTATTGCGAGCCTTATCAAGTTTTTAATTAACAATATTTTACAGTCTAAATGAAAAGCAATAATGAAATGTTTGTACACAAGGGGGCTCGCTTCTGTAATCGACACTGACCCCCCTCTCGCAAATGGCCCCAATCCATTAGGCGTCATTGATACGTAAACGCAATATTGTGGTTTTTCGTTTTCCGGCCGCTGCTGCGTATTCGCTCGCGCGCGCGTGCAAGCCAACAACGAAATAACATTTAATAAAACGAAAGTGTATATTTGTCGCTCGAGAGCCCCAGCATTTCCATCCGAAAAAGTCGAGAATAAAAATGCGATATAGGAAGGCGCGGTTTATTTTAATTAAGGGCCGCGCACGACGGATCTGTGTCAATAGATCTTTAAAAGTTTGACGTCATTCTTTTTCGGCCTGTAACTCGTCAATGTAAATGGTTATTGATCCAACTGTCACTCGCTTTGAACTGACGAAGCTCGCGTCCAATATACGCGCTTCGAGTGGCCTTCTATTACACGTATCGGCAAAGTTAATTGAAATTAATAAAATATATAGACTCGCTATGCTGGCGATGACAATGGAAAACTGTAAAAATATAATTGTGAAATTCCTATATAGCTCAGCGAGTTACACGAAAGAATGTATCGTTTATTAAAATATTATTTGAGCTCCCGAGCTCTAGGCGCGATACCGTTTCGTGCATCGCGTATATATATATATATATATATCTAATAAGATTACATAAAACATCTATCGGTTTATCCTGCCAGCGAATTCCGCAAAATATACGCATTCCCCTACAGCCATCGAATTCCATCCCATCGAAAAAATTCTCTTTCCCCAATGACTCGTGCGCAAATTTATATATAACAGGCTCGTTCCTGTAATTTTTTAATTTCAGCCCAAGCACAGTATGAGAATCAACAGCAGCTGGCTTCCGGTCCGAAAATGGTGCGAAAGCTACAGGCCCCCGCGATCGTCGATCCTCGAGTCGAGAAGGTCGTTCTGCGCTGCGAATATGACCTACACGGCAAGCAGCTTTACTCGGTCAATTGGTACAAGAATGACAAGATGCTCTTCAGGTACACGCCGAGCATAACGCCCGATCGTATGGTTTTCACGCTTGATGAGGGCAACGTACAAGTTAGTCAGAATCACAGCAACGGAGAGCAGCTGGTTTTGCTGGGCAATCAGGATATACGCAAGAGTAGGTTTTTACCTTGATACCTTTTGCATGGATACTTTCGAGGAGTTGATTCTTTTTGCTTTAGGGCTTGTTGGCTTTCTTGTTTTCATGGCTTTAGAGTGTTTTTTTTTTTTTTTTTTTTTATAAATAATCTAGGTCGTCTAATAAAATCAATAATTGAACGTTTTATATAAATAAATATCGAAAACCATTGTTATTTATTACATTTTTTATATATACTGATCAATTTTTCCACCTTTAAATTATTTGTATGAAAAAATTTCGGAAAAATTTTTCATCAAATTTCTATTTAACAGACTAATACATATGGAATTGAATATAAAGTAAAACTATATTGAATTTAACAAAAATATTACATTGCATGTAATTGAATGCGTAATGAAATCAACCTGAGTTAAACTAAAAATAACATTTATTTTCATATTCTTATAAAATTGTTCTGTTTCACGTGGTCGTAAAACAGTATTTTACACATTTTCAAAATGCGTAAAGTGATATTTTACGCTCACTAAATCAAAATTTTTTTTTTGAAACACGTGTAAAAATTGATTCTTGATTAAGGCGATTACTACCCCCACATCCCTTCGGCGGTAAACAGTACCTCGTGCGAAAATCAATTTAAGAAAAGCCACTTGAATTATATATTAATTTAAATTGTATATAATTTTTTAAGAAATTTCTAAAACTTTTTGAAAATTTAGATTATTTATATCTAGATCAAAATGATCTACTTAATAATATACGTTAAAAAGTTTTTCATTTATTTAGTAGAGCTTCTTAAAAAAAAAAGGATAATAAAAAGAGGAGTAGATTGTGATTCGTGGCAATATTTTTACATTTTACGAGGTTTAAATGAAAGGTTTTATCATGAATTTTCACATAAAAAACTTGCAAAATGATTGATAGAAAATAAAAAGTATTATAAGTTCATAATCATTAATTGTTCTTTTATGGCTAAACTCTGAGCGTTCTCCTTAACGTTATTTTAATGTACACATTAAAAATTTTGCATCATGTACACAAACAGTAAATTTAATGGTTTATTCAGTAATGTAGGCAAATTTTCAATTTTAAAAACTACTCGCTGTATGCGCGTAAAATTTTCAATCCTTTCAAGTGAATTTTCCAAATGTCCGCAGCATTAAAATGTCCACTTATTCAACACTTTGAAAGGTCAAATCTCAAGCGTTTAAATAAAAGCAAAACAGCCAAACCAGTCGGGAATGTAGAATCGTGATTCAGAAAGGACGGTCCGAGTTTAAATGAAAGTGCTTTTCATCGGGTAACTAGCCACTCAAAGCCCGTCTAAATCTAAGCCCCTTAAAACATCAAAAACACACTCACAGCCAATTAAATCCAGCTCAAGCTCGTCTCGACTAGAAAATTAATATATTTTTTTCCTCCTCCAAAGCATCTCGCCTAACAAGCGCAGCAGTTTGCATACAAATTTAAAATTTCAACCTCGGCCTTTTCCCGCCGTGCCTCTTTCTCTGCGCAGACATGCGCTCTTACGAGGGTACCTACACGTGCGAGGTGTCGACCGAGCAGCCCTTCCTCACCGACTACAGCATGGCCAATCTCAGCGTGGCGATCGTCCCGAAGTCTGGACCCGTGCTCGAGGGACTCCAGCATAATTACCAGGTCGGCGAGCAGCTTGATGCGGTTTGCACCTCAGCGCCGAGCCTACCGCCTGCAGAGCTTACTTTTTACCTCAACAACCGCAAGGTTAGTACTTGTATATAGATACGACCAACCGAAAGGTTATTGTCTGGTCTCAGTTTTTTATTTAAAAAGGGTGAAAAACCTTTGTAATACTTTAACTGATGTTAAAATAGTGTAATTACAGGGTTTTCTTATACAGTTCTCGAACTTTTCTAATATAAATCGAGGGCAATATGTACTTGTCTCTGGTTTCCGCTTTTTTTATTTAATCCAATCTTCAAGTGGTAGTTTTTACTGTTCAGTATATAACCTTATTAAAAAAGGTAAAAAATATGAGTCAGGTACTTTTTTGACCTCTATCTGTATGCAAAGCTAAAGAAATATAAGAAAATATTACCAGTATTATTTTAGCATCAATATACATTCCAAAATCTGTGTTTTTACTACTTTAGTAGTGGATATTACCTCATGAAAGTGTATTTTCTACGCCTTTAAGAAAAAAAAAAAAAAAAAAAAGTTAACTGCTTTTTTATGCTAAATTGTCAAAATATATAGAAAAAACTCAAGAAAGCCGGACAACGACCTCAGCAATCCTGTGAGTGATTTTGAAATTGGTGGATTATCGTTCGAGGATGGATGGTGACGGGCGATTCCAATGAATTGCTTTGGGGTCGATGATAATGATGATGGGCGTTTTAATGGAAATGACTTGATTAAAGGCGCCTGACGAGTTGGAAATAAATTTTTCGCCCGTACACCTCCGCTCGGATCTAGAGAGCAATTTTGTGTATCTCTCGTCGATATAAATTAGCCAAAGCAATAAAAACTGCTCATAAACCTAAAAATATAGTAATTAATATATCCGAGCGTAGCACACGAAAAGCCACTTCGAAAAGCGATAGGTTAAAGCAGCCCGCCCCCCGGCAATATACATCGCGGAAGTGTACTTCCCGCGGCTCGAATGAAAGCGCGCGTCTCTAATAAAAAAAAAAAGTGAGAGAGAGAGCGGAAAGCTCCGAAAAGCGCGCGCGCACACGTGGCCCGCAATAATCAACTAATACCGGGCACATTTCAGCCGGGCGCTTGCTCAAAGCCCAGGCCGAACTTTCGACATTAATTAACGTTGCCGGCGATTTATTACAGGCAGAGCTTGGTGGCTTGCGCTCGTCCATACTCCGCCGTGACACGCACTCTTTCCCGGCCCTAATCCTCCTGCCAGCAACTTTTCGCAACTCTCCGATCGTTCCTCTACGAGAGAGAGAGAGAGAGAGAGCGAGCCAGCGCGCGTGCGTTATAATAACCCAGAGAGTACAGACCGCTGCGTTGTAATTTTCCCGTAAAGTTGATGCTCGTATAACCGCCGAGAGCGCGCCGGGGCAATAATTTTCCTGATCCCCGCGCGAATCCAATTAGAGCAATGGACGTCCCGCGGATAGGTCAGCTCCGAGTGAGAGAGAGAGAGAGAAAGAGAAAATTGACGGCCGTAGAGCTAGGATTGCCAGACTGCACGAGAGAGAGGGAACACAGCTTTTAGGGTGCACAGCTGCGAGGCTCGTGCCGTATAGCGATGCGCGTGCGTATGTATACGGCGAATTTGTTATTGTCGTGCGTGAATAGAGGTTGCAGCGAGCTCTCTACTCTCTACTTTAGCAGTCTACGGGATCGCGCTGACTTTTAACGGGATGCTCTGAGCATTATATTTTAAATTCGTTTGTATTATTTTATTACTATACTCTAATTTTTCAAATTCGATAAGATAACGGGGGGAGGGGCTTTATGGCTGCAAACGGTAATCGAGGGCTTTTCAATTTTTTCGACTTCGGGGGGAGAATGGATGTTTTTAACGGGGTGTCTTTGGCTGTTATTAATTTTGATAGATGTTATTACGGTTGGAAACAGGCCTGTTTTTTCTCGGACGTTAATGGTTTGTCTGGTAATTTTAGAAATGCTCGTAAAATTTAATTCAATTAGCGATTCTCTGTTTTACAGGCTAGCGTATAGCCTGTTAAAATATTGCACAGGATCATTTATGGTGTAACAAAAGCTGGAAATAATTAAATAAATTCATATCTAAATTTTTGTTTGGCATATAAAAGAATTTAAAAAAATAAATTTTCTTTGTTACAAACCAATGAATCAACAAAATACCAGCTATTCATTCTCAATAGATAACGCCAACCAAATATTTTCCGCTCTAATAAAAAACTAAAAACAAAGAAAAATTCGTTATTAAACAAAATAAAAAAAAATATAACAAAGCAAAAAATAAACTTTACTTACAGATCGACGGCAGGAAGACCCAGCACGCAATCGGCGAGGCCGCAGTCACCTCGCGCCTCTCGATCTCCCAGCGCCTAGAGCGCCACCACTTCCCAGGCGGCGCCCTCAGCATAGCATGCCAGGCCACCCTGCCCGGCATCGCGCTACCATTGGTCCTCAGGTCCGAGAAGACGGCCACGCTTGCAGCCAGCAATCAGCGTCTGGCCCAGGAACCACCAAAACTCGGAGCCAGCGCCGGCTCGGCCGGTAAGCTAGGCTGCAGCCTTGGACTGCTGCTGATGGTAATGGGGCTGGCGGGCTACTTTTGAGCGTGCTGAGCACGTGTAGGATGGGCCGAGGAATTTCACTGATTACGGGGAGGCTGAGGTGTCATTTGTCGTCCGATGAGCGTCGTGAGGGAATTTGGCCTGGATACGGCTCGGGGAGTTTTTACGTTCGGTTGGATGCTTTGGATGATTTTTGGGATGCGAAAGTATGAGGGCTGATTGTTTGTAAAGCTATATATCTGAACAAAATTATTATGATTTGTAGCAGTATGCGATGAAAGGATTTAATTATTAAAGAATAATTACGGATTGGTTCCGGGGAATTGCAATTGGAATTTCAGAAAAATCATACTGATATGTATAGTTGTAATAGAGCGTTTACCAGATATTGACCTGAAATTTTTGCTTTATTGAAAGTTAATTCTCCTCACTGCCGTTAAAGTAACGCTTCTATTTATTAGCAAATAAATTTTTACTGCCATATTTTGACATTTGCAAGAATCACGTAGTATACTTTCAAAGACTTAATCGGACGTCAAACGATCAACGACTTTGAGTGCTCGACAAGTTTATAAATGTTAATTTGTTTTATTTTTCTTTACAAGCATAGTTTTATAAAATTTTAACGTAAAGAATATTTTATATTCAATTACTAAGTATATCAAAACGAAAGCGTATAATTACATGTTCAGCGTAGCCATATACCTGTTAAATACTCCAAGAAAAAATTATCAACTTGGTTACCATGCTTTGAGATTCATTAAACAGTCACAAGAAGGCTGAGTAAAAACCAAATGAACATGACTTGTTTACATTGATTTACACTGTTTAAAAAATAGAAACACTATTTTTATTAATCGATATTATAAATATATATATATACATACAAAGAAAGCAACATAAATAATCAACCAAACAAATTCTTCTCTCTCCTTTATCGAGACGAGAATTAAAAAAAAAAAATATATCACTACATAAAAATAAAAAAGAATCAAGAAAAAACTTCATGGCTGTATAGATAGTTAAGAGAAAGGAGGAGGCGAAAAAAAAGTATGTCACCGAATCGACAAGCGAATTTTTGCTATTTCGTCGATAACACGCATATATAACGTCAAAATATTCGAGCTGTATTTTTATTTTTATTTTTTTTTTTTTCTACACCGCGCATCGGAGAAATCGTTGGTGCCGCGAACGAGCAGAGCAGCCGAGGAGAGCTAGCTACATATAATATACATATGAATATTATACTCTTCAGGCGGCGGCATCTTCTTCTCCCGGAAACGTCGAAAAATGAAGGGAGGAAACGCGCGGGACATACGTTGTACATAGTGTGTATATTGTACCCGATTTAGAGGGAAAACGCGAAAAGGCGCGCGTCTTGGGGGACGCGGCTGCTGATGGGGCCGATATCGATCAGCCGTTATGCGCGCGGTTATATTAGGGACACCTTTATATATATACATATTAAGTGAGGATTATGATAAATTAGCTATTGTCGATGATGAAATAAACGATCTGTGTAAGTTTAAGGTGTTACAGAAAGATGAATATTAAAAATCGATGGAAATCAAAAGCTACCATTTTTTGCTTCTCTTCATTTCACCTTCCTCTTCTTTAGAAAATTTGAATATCTCTGTCAATTAAATATAATGAATTTCTAATTTAATAAATTTATTATTTAATTTTTAATATTAATATCCTTTGATAAGTATGACCCAAATTGAAAATCGAACCTCTTCCATTTCGTCTAATAGACCGGAGAGTTGAAATTGGAAATGTTCTAAAAATATTAATTAATACTAATGAATTTTCCAAAGTAATAATTTTCAACTTGATCCACTCAAAATTCTTCCAAAACAAAATAAAACCATCTTCATAAGAAAAAGTAAAAGGTAAGTGTCAAAAACTCAAAAAAACACCACTTTTCATCCTAACGCTCCCCAACTCGTCATTATCAGTGAGAAAAAAAAGCTCGATTTCCCAGGCATCAGTCCCTCATCAAAGAAGCCAGCACTTTCTCCATCCATAGAGCCAGCGAGAGAGAGAGAGAGAGAGAGAGAGAGAGAGAGAGAGAGAGAGAGAGAGAGAGAGAGCTGTGTCCTCTCTCATCGCGGGGGCGAGCAATAGCCTCTGTTGCTCGCAGCACATGGCCATCAGTTCTCCGGTGAAATTTCCCTGGCGCTCTCGTTACCCAGATAACAGCGCTCGTCGCCAGCTTTCTTTAATTATACGGCTCTGCGTGCGGAGCCTGTCGATACTCCGCCCCCCAGAGGGAGAGAGAGAGAGGGAGAGAGAGTGGAAAACAGGCGCGTAACGTAAAACACGCGGAAAGGCGGAGGTGCCGGCACAGCGGCTGCCCTTTTATCGGGCTCGTCCCGTGGGACGGCGACTCGAAACTGATACAAAATCAATACCCAGAGAGAGAGAGGCGTTGCTTCTGTATATACACGAGTTCTCGGTTTGTACGTGTGCCTGTGTATGTGTGGGAGAGTAAGAGTCGAAGTGAATGAGAGAGCGAGTGCAGTTACGGCGTGGTAATTGAATACCTTCGCGGAGCGACGATTATACGAGGCGAGCATTCCGCTAGGCGAGGCGCGGATGCGCACGGATTTTCGGGAGCTTTGCCTTTTGTCGGCAAACTTGGCTTTCTCGCTTGTCTGCAATTGTTTTACGAAATAGGCTAAGTACTGAATTAATCTTAATGTTTTTTACTCAAGATTGCTTTTTTTTCCTTTAATTCTCGAAAGGAATTATTTTCTTATGTAAGAAGCGAATGTTTTATAAGTCTGCTGCAACAGTGTTTTGAAAAATACGAGAAACTGATTCTCTTGCTCTAATTCTCCTCTCGGCAAATGTAGATGGATTATATTTGCTTTTATATAGTTTGTTTTTTGACATGGGATTAGTAGTTTGACCTAAATCAAGCAGAAGAGGCACTTGTAATTATTATGACTGAAACTTTTTAGCCTTTATCTCAAAATTAAAATTATGATTGCTTTTTGTTCGTTTAATAATACTTGTTCAGGTCTCGTTATTTTTTATTCTCATATACAATAACAACTTTTCAAAAAAACTGCCCTCATTTTTTGTTTATTCAAAAACATTTTCCCGATAATACCCAGATGTTCTAATAAATTTTATAAATATTCCAATGTCAATGATCAAGTGTTCAAGTGTACGATATAATCAAGAGCTCGATAGTTATCATATTTTCGTTTTTAAACAATTAAAATCATGAAATATAATTCTTTACTCAACTTCATCAAGAATGTTACTCCTCAATTTAGAATTATTAAACTAATCAAAATATGAATAATACCCACGTGCCAAAGATTTTATTTACTACAGAATGAATACTGAATAACACGTCTATAACTTGTGACCAGTTTTAAAATAAGTTTTTACGTTCGAAAAAAAAAATATTTGCACAATTTTTTCGTTCAAAGAGCTCGAAAATTTTATGGCAAAAATAACGATTGCTGAATATGCAGATAAAAGTACTATGAACATGCACCTGGGAAATACAACTTAAAATGTCAGCATTTGATAGCAGAAGTGACAAATTCACAGTTAGCGAGCGCGATTCGAAGAGTTCTTTACTAATAAAGTTATTCAACAAACGCCGAAAATGTGTATACTCTATAATATTACTTTAAAAAGTTATATAAATATTAACAATTTTATTTCTTAATCACTATGATCTGACTTCTAATAAGAATATTTCGTAATAATAAGTGAAGAGTATTTGTTTAAATTTTTTGTACATCAAATTTTAATATAAAATTACCATGACACCCGAAAACTATAAGACAAGTTAGCTATCTTTACAAAAAAAATTTAAGTGTGATATTTAATATTTCAATAAATTTATTTTATATTTTAAACCTACTGTATAATATTTTTGCTAATTTTTATGACTAAATAAGGAATTTGTTAATTCATAAGCTTCTTGAATAATGCTATACTTTAAATGAGTATTTAATTATACGATTTCAGAATTTTTTAAAAGTTTTTCTTTCCATTCCTTCTAATGTCTCTATTATTTATTACGACGACGCTTTTTGTATGTGTACTAAAACTATTAACTTTTTTGTATGCGCAGGAGCGACATACATAACTATTATATATAGTATAGTAACACGAGCCTTCGATAAAAACAAACGTCTTTAGTCTTTTCTCTCGATCTCCCCGTGACCTTGTGAAGATCCGAAACACAGTATTGCCGACAAATTTAAAACACAATTCTGCAATCGCATTATAAATAATTTCAACGATATGTTTTAAATAACTTAAATCAATAAAAATTATAACCGCTAGTGTTAATAAGTTTGATAGAATATGTAGTTTAATATTTGTTTTGATTTTCAGCTCTAAGTAAAGAAACTTACAAGCTAAAAAGCTATTTTTTATAAATATTAAACGTATACAAACTCATTGTGTCTTTAATAAACAAACTATAAAACATCAAGCATAAACTTCATATAAGCCATTTAAAATATCAACTATAAATTTCGCATTTGAGTTTACTTGCATTGAACTAGGCATTGGGTATATAAGTACGCAGAGTTCAGTGACTCACCGGGCGACCGGGCGGTTAGAAAAGAAAATTTCCAAGAAAACTCTCAGGTAGGCTCATAAGGAGGGGAGGGATGAAACATCTGTTTTTCAGGGCCCAAAACCTTCTAGGTGTCTCTCCTCGTTCTTACAAATACTATAAAAGCCAACGCTCCGAAGGACAGTCCCAATCTAGCCTTTGCTCTGATCGCACTATTATTGCAACTTGCCTGAAAATCAGAAGGCTCGCAGTTATAATAACATCCAAAAGGCATTTCTAACCTCAAAAAATGGCGGCATCGACCAACGGCAGCGTCAGCATCATCGACGAATTCGAAGAAGCCTGCAGCCAGTGCATCACGGCCCTACTTGCCAGAGGTGCACTAGACAACTCCAGCCCGGCCGTCGGCCAGGACGGCCAGGAATCCCGGGCCCAGGTAGAGCAGCTGTTCTCCCAGTTCCTGGACACGGCGCGCCAGACCGAGGCGCACTTCCTGCAGACCAGCTTCCTCATGTCAGCCCAAAAACCCGAGGAGGAGGAAATACTGAATCTGCGCGAGGAGACCCACCAGATGAAGCTGGAAATGGCGCGCAAAGACGAGATACTCCAAGAGCACTACGCCAAGCTGGAGGTCTGGAAGGCCAGGCTCAGCGACGCGGGCGTGCCGTATCCGAGTCAGGCGCGAAATCCCCAGGTGACGACGAACGGAGAGGCTGTGAGCAACGGACACGCGGCCGGCCCGTCGGCGTTGCTCAATCAACAACGTGCGCAATTGCAGCAGCAGCAGCTGCAGCAACAGCGCCAGAAAGTCATGGCGGCCGCGGCGCGGGTGCAGCAACAGCAGCAGCGGCAGTTACCGCCGCCGCCGCCGCAGTTTCCAAAGTGATTTTAGAGGGGTGGGGCTACGTATAGTTGTGTGCTGCTCTATTGTGGTTGTGTGTGATTAGAGAGAGGATGATTAGTAGCGTGATGGATAGTGGATTTTTTTGATCGATCCATGAGAATTAAAGTGCAGTGGATTAATTGACTGTGATGCGATGTATATGGTGTAAATGTATGCAATGCTTTTTTTTTAAGATTGTTTGGATATGAATAAAAGAAATTTGTATACGTATTTCTATCGTTTTTGTCTTTTTATTCTATTAATAACGTTTCTTTTTTTTTAATAAACATGAGAAATAAAAAATATTCCATTTATATTAATAGTATTATTAGTAATATTATTTATTAATAAACAGTTTTTTTTTAATTTTCAATTATAAATCAAGTATTTACTTACGACTTTTTTGTAGCCAGGACAGATGTTAAAAATATGACAAACAATTTTGATCATCAATTCGTGGGATACTGTAGATATCATCTTAAATTTATTTTATTGCAAAATTGACTTGTACTTTTTTGTTATATTTATTCTGACCTAAATCTGTCAATATGCAAAAAATTAAATTAAATAAATGGAGGCGCATAGACACTATAAACTAAACCCGATAAAAGTTTTGACTTGCAAAACAGAACGTTCCTTTCATGATAAGCAAACAAACTGTTCTAAAGCAACAAACCGAAAACAACAGAAAAAAAAAGCAAATCAAAATCTCTCCGCTCCAATCAAACTGTTCACAACATTCCAATTTTGATTTCGCCTCCTCATAATCCTTGCTTGTCAAAAACTACATGTCGCCCAGCCAAAAACAACACTCCTACCATCTAACAAGAATCTACGAGCCGGACGCAGGCAGCATTCCCCACTGCAAGTCTATACTCCTCCACTGGGAGCCGGAGCTAATTGAGACAGACCATACAGCGAGCCGCACATATACATGTATACACGCACACACAGCTATACGCTATAGTCAAGGAAAGACGTCGTCTAATAGAGGTAAGTCCGAGCCCCCTTAAATCCACATTTCCGTGTCGCCCGGCGAGCCGGCCATATGTTTATGATGGCTCGTTGTAGCTCATTATACAGGGGAGCTGGGAGGGAGGCGGATTATCTCGTATTACGCGCGCGGCCGCTACTTTTCTATTATATACACACACACACACACACACACACACACGAGCGGAGCTACATGAGGATGTCTTTCATTCAGCTGGTAAATTGGCCGGCGAGCAGCGGCGGCGGCGGCGGCGACGACTCTACGCTGATTAAATTGGCTTTTCGGTGCGCGCTTGGAGAGGATGAAAAAATTGTGGATGATTTTTCTGTTTGCGCGCCGCCTGTAAGTAGTGTCGAGGGTCCTAGTTTTTATGGGATTAGCTGCGGTTGCTTTGGTATTTATCGGATTGCCTAGTGAAAGGCTCATGAGTCAGTATGGTTGTTGTATGAAAATGTGGAGCGAGTGTGGCTTTGCGTTTGGCTTGATCAATGAAGCCGCGATTATCACGAATGCATCGTGTAACTGAAGAGGTAATTGATTTTTGAGGAATCAAAAATTATTGAATTTTTTAAATAAATATTTATATACTTAGAAAAATATAGAATATAAAAAGAATGTAAATATATATGTACTAATAATTGTACTATTTTTTAAACTAATCGGAGAAATTTAAATAAACAAAATAGTGAAAATTAAGCACTTATTCAGGTCTTTTAATGGCAATTACAAAATTTACTATTCTACTAAAAAATATACAAAATTTTAGTTAGATTTGCGAATATTTTTCTATGTTTTTGTACAACTTAATATTCAGCGGAAACAAGTTAAAATCTCATATTTACAAGAAAGTGTTATAACTTCTTTGGAAGTGGAGCCTTCCATACTTCTGAGAACACTATGTATCTAAATTATATGAAATTTTTTAAAATCATCAAATCTAATTATTTGATCATCATAATGACTTACCATCAAGTAAAATAATTAGATTATTTATTAGTGTATTGTTAATGTTTTGTAATAAAAAACTGTTATTTACATAACCGTCTTTTATTACAAAAATCCATTAAGATCGATTGTTAATGTATAATTAAAAACTGCTGCCTATTTATATTGACGTAAAGCTTCCTTAAAATTAATTTATCGACAACTTCATTAATGCTTACACCTATTCATTTATATTTTAAAACTGTTGACCATTTAGTTTGAAAATTAATAAATTTAAAAAACGCGTTCATCTTGAAAACAAAAAATTATAATAGCTGATATGAATTTTGTGTTGGAAAATATTTTTAAACTACCATGTAAAGAGTTCTTAATTTTTTTTCTTCATAAGATCGATATTTCAAAAATTGAAATACACTCGCGTATATTTTAAGGAATCATTTTCCATTATGTAAAATTAAGCAAATGCTTATATAAAGCTTATTTTTCCACTTGGTGAAAAATTTGATTTTATTGTTAAATTTTTATCGTATTTAATATCTGTAATTAATAAAAAATACCTAGTAATAAATTTTCTTTTTAACAGCAATTATTTATTTTAAATATAGCAAGCAAAATAAATCAAACAAGTATCATAAATTTTACATTATTTAAATTTTATATTTCAGCTACTGATTTAAGCAGAATTGGCCTATTTCTAATAATTTATATTTTTTAATATTTACTATCAACAGTATGTGTAGAGATAATCGTGTACAATGAATAGGGCGAATATAATTAAACTGGAAATAGTTTTCGTCATTTAATTAAAATTTCTTATGCATTATAAATATCATAAATATTATATTTTAATAAGATAATATTATTCAATGATATTCAACTGAAAATTGTAAACTACTTTATGGCTAACGTTTGATAGTTTATTAATTTTAGAATTGATAGTTTCGTTGTTACAGATTTAAAAGTAATAATGTCTGACATTTTAAAATTATCATTATTATAAATGAATAAATTTTACCTATTAAAAATAATAAGATTATTAGCGGAGTATATCTAGTAGTATAGGTATTTCCATCTTTTATATAGTATTATCAATTGTCAGAAAATTTTATATACATGCATTTTTCTATAATCGCATTGAGATAAATTTCTAGTTATTTTAAAATAAAGCAATTTGAAAAAAAATTTAAAATTAAATTCAAAGTTTAATTAAAAATAGAAAATAATGAAAGAAGAAAATAATTACTATTTATTTAATCAAATGTGCATTTAGCTAAAATTTTAGTGTCTTTTATGAGAAATTTTGTCACTAGACATCCTGATAGCTATTACATAAAGGATTTTTCTGAGTACACAGTTGTTTAGATCTTACATCAACTGCAACGTGGGATAATTTTTCAACTTTAAAATTATGGTAAATTTCGTGGAAGCGATGCTTTTTCATAAAGCGAAATGTGAAATAAAAATTTGCTAGAAATACGAATAACATCATATCACCTCCTAACAAATCGTGCAGAGGCCCTTTTAGTATTACATTACCACAGTAAAAATATTTAAAAAGTTTTCATTCTCATTAGCGCCTTTTTCATTCGAACACAAGAATTCAAAGAAACAACAGAATAGTCGTCGAAAATTTTATTCTCTAAAAGAGCCAAACAAACAGAGAGTCCCGTATTCGAAATATTATTCGAAGCTAATTATCAGCGGTAGCGCAATTTTTGCAAGCCACGCAATAACCCGGCCGAAATTAAATAAAAGCCTCAATTGATCAATTAAAAAGTTGCACCGCTGGGGGGCCCACCGGCCCGCCGGGGCGCAAAAGAGAGCAGAACTTAATTTGGCCGTGCGCTCGCGCAGGACTCGATATCATACTTTAATGCAATTAGGCACACGCCAGCTCTCTCTCTCTCTCTCTCTCGCGCGCGCTGCGCTAACTCTCCTCAACTTTCTTGCGCGCCCGGCGGCCCATAGGAGAGATAAGCCCGCAATCGCCTCTTTACATCTCAAAGCCCCCTCTTGTAACACACTTTCGAGCTCGTATATATATACCTCTAGCTCAGCCATCGAGGAGAGGGTAGCCACGCGTGGAGAGTAACAGGTTACGATCGAGCTTGAGAAAAATCCAGATATCGCGCAGCCGTGCGTAATTGCGGAAAGGAGACGGTTCAGCAAGCAGCTCGCTGGCGTGTGTCTATTGTATATATATATATATACATGCGGGGAGGTGGAAGGAAACCGAGAGGCGAGAGAAGCGCGCGTTCGATTTGAAAGGACCGCTTGTATTGTTGAATGAGGGAGGGCTGCTGCTGGATCGCCACCGAAATTCCCATTGGAATTAGCCGTGGAATTTTGCGGTGGATGCCGATAAGTCCGATAATGAGCTTGCTTTTATATATGTATATACATATAGGGCGCGCTTTGCTTGGAAGCTCGTTTCTCTTTGGTTAAAGTTTTTTGATTTGGGATGTGTTGAAATGTTTTTGACGTGGCTTGTTGTTTTAGTCGGCTGGGGGCGGGCTAGTTGTAAGTTTGGACGAATCGATAAGGGAAACTCTCTCAAAGGACATGATAGTTTATAGATTCTAGAGAGTATAGATCGATGCCGAGCTTGAAATATGCATTCTCTCGAGCAAACTCATGGTTACTTTACACTGTTTACCTTATTACCTAACCAGGTTATATGCTAGATTTTACCGTAATCTGGAACTGCAAAACTTTCATTCGAAAAGATAAATTTGGAATTTTGTATTTTGCAAACGTAGACACAAAACTGAAGTATAAACTATTTAACGCTTCTCATTTTATTTAGCTACTTATTAAAGAAAAGGATGCTCAATAGACTGACTGTGCAAAATTTTCAAAAGTCACCTACACACGAGTTATTACAAAGAGTCGATTTTTTCAAGTAGAATTGCCTTTTTTTCAAACGCTGTTTAACCGGAAAATTTATCAAGCTGCTCACAGGCACCCTGGCAACAAAGCTTTTCGAGCTGCACAACTGGCCAAGTGTGAATGTCCGGCAAAGACTTTTCAAATAAAGGTATATACATATATATATATATTTTTCGTTCTTTTGCCGGCGGCAAAGTGCGCACAAGGACGCGCGCGATTCCTGCCCGAGAGAGAGATTTTCACGCTCGAACGGTCAAAGCGCGAGAATCAAAGTGGCATCGTTCGCCTGCTATTGCAGACATTTACATTTAAATGTTTCCTTAATTACTTGTAATAATTACCCGCTTTATTATTTCCCTTCGATAAAAATACAATTCTTTAAACATTATATTCTAAAACCGCATATACAACTATTCTCAAAGAACTTGCACCTTTAATGAAAAGCCTCAATTTATCAGTTTGACAATCGGTACAAAGCCAAACGTTTTTCTCAACGGAGCGTGCCAGCTCCGCAACTCCTGACTTTTAATCATTCAGCCACATATATAAACGCAACCTCAAAGCGGTCCCTTTAGCTTACGCACGGGAACACCGGCAATCTAGGGCCCCCGGCGCATTTACCTTACAGAGAGAGAGAGAGAGAGAGAGAGATTGGCGCTACTCGCATCCGTATCCTTGCCTAGCTACCTCCATTACATCACGCTCCATATCCTCGCTTGTCCACAATGACCGGCCGCGCGATCGCAAACTCTATATATATATATATAGCTTGAGCCCAGCTTCTCAGCCAAACACCGCAGCAGCGCGGCTTATTATGCATAGCTCTGATGGAATTCCTTCATTTATATTAATCGACGCCTCGATTTCCACGCCTCATTCTCGATGTATAGACAGGCTAATCCCTCGGCTTGGGATTTATTTTCTATATATATACACAACGAGTGCGTCAGCGAATCGTGCTAACTGTGTCAAAGAGCCACGCGCCGCTGCTTCAGAGCTGGATTAGCGTTAGCGGACTGATGAGCGGCTGCCCTACGCCTCAGCTTTTTTCTTTCTCATGATTCTCGACTTACTGCGCGAGGCTGCAGTATAGCTATATACTTATAAGAGAGCTGCGATATTTATGGCTCGTTCTGTGCGATGCGAATATCGATGTGGCTAGTTTTGAGAAAAAATAAGACGGGTTTATGTGAAGGGATCCAGCTGAAGAATTTCTTTATCAGAGAGACTTGAGATCGTAAAATTACTTTTTATCCTAAATAATCTTGAGTCGTCACTTTATACTGTTTGGAATTCATTTTTACTAATTTACACCAGAATCATCCAAAATAATGTTTAATCTAAAATAAAATAATATTCACACGAAAAGAAAATATTAATACTAAAAAGTAAATTGTAAAATGAATTTGAATTTTTATTAAATGTATATGTGATTCTAAACAAGAGCATTTTTTAACAAAAATATTTATTATTACTATATTAACTTATGAGCATTGCTCTAATGACAATGAAATTGTTTATTTTACTAGAAAGCTAGTTTCGTTAATTACAATTTTTACTACTAGAAATTCAAGTAATTTAAACACAGGGAAATTTCCTTTAGTACACATTAATTTGTGCATATGCATATTTTATAAATGAAACGTAACTCTACAGATTTTGATAACTTTATAATTTAAAATTGCGTTAATAAAATTTTGTAAAGAATAAAATGATACCTTTAAAATTAAAATTTGTTGAAAAATAAAATACTTGTTATGTTTCGTTTAGTCTTTTTCCATTCTTGACAATATCTATTTTTATAATACAAAGCTCTTGTTACCAAAATTCCTTTTATAATACAAAGTATCCTTTTTCACATAACATCGTTTTTAATATTATAATACGCAAAAAAATTATTAAATCGGTTTTTATATTTCAGTTTCATGTTCGACCTTAATTTGGAAATTCATATAATAAATTATTTCTCAGAAATTAATTGGCATTTATACTGCAATGTTAATATTAAAACAGATTTAAAATTTTACTAACAATAGAAATTTTATTAAAGTGTATGAAGTAAATTAATAATTATTTCTCTCATTCTTTACAAAGTAAATAATGGACGAAAGTTAACGCATTATTAAACACTTAATACTTAATGGGCTTTATAATCCACGGCGCTTCTTGTATTACTTTAGCAAGTTATAACGCTTTTAATTATATATCAATGCAGCGTGGCAGAGCCCGGACTTTCTGAGTAGATATTGATTTTGAGTTTAAAATACATCCTCTTAAGAAAGTTGACCGATGCTTCCGCATCGGTATACACAGGTACTTATGTTACCGCACCTATATTACGTTCTACTTTGTTTTAAAAAGTTGTTATTAATATTGATGAATGAAATTCAAAAGATCAATAAGTTTAATAGTATGTAGGATTTTCAGTTAAATAGTAACTGCTACAAAACTCAATTTCTATTTGTCCAATAAAATAAAACATTTTGCCTATGTTTTTTACTCGATACAACTTAGTTCTAACGTCAAAACTTATTACATGCTATTACAAGCAAACTCTTTAAATATAATTTAAACAACTAAAAATAAAATTTTCCATACTATATTTACTAAAAGAAATTAATATCCATGTTGACAATTTTTTTCACTTGCATTAATTTTTTTTCTTCTTCATGACCACACTAAAAAATTTGTTTTTAGTACGCACATAACAAACAATTTAACATTACAATACGGAAACATTCAGCGTGACATGCACTATTTTCATAAATCGTCAAAATTATTACATAGTTATTTTAAACTCTAATAAATTTCCCAAACATACGAACACTACATGATTTTCATTCTAAAGCCCCCCACAGTACATCAAAGCCAAACAGTTCCAAAACTCGGCCAAAAATCATCCCGCAGCCCATAAGTTATATCCCAGCACAATCTAGCCGCGTCGGCCAGCGGACGATCCAGGCATGAAAAACACCGTAAAAACGTTGATCCCTCGAAAACCGCAAGCCCCCAAAAAAGCCTCTGTCCCCCCCAGCGTGCGACGCATCATCGAGCTCCCGTATCAGACGTACATTCCTCTCTATAATCGGGCTTAGCCCTAACATATCTATATGTAGCCGCAGCCAGGCTAGCGAGAGATCCGCATAGCGCAGAGCTCCGACAGACTGCATATTGCGCTTGGTGTGTCAGCCGCCGCCGGATCCGTGCGATAGATAAATACGACAAGGCCGCGGCGTTATACATATACTCGCATATATATACACGCGCCCCGCTCTTTTGCCATCTCACCCGCGCGCGCGATGTTATGTTACGCCGCGGACGTGTACACCCCGGCTGTGTATCTTTGCCGATTGTATTCCCCGCGTATTGTTGGAACTTGTTGAACCGTTCGTTTTTTTTCTTCTCACCGCTGCAGTGTGCCTGGAATTTCTGCCTTTTTTTTTATTTCGGCTGCGCATTAGGTGAAATGAGGGATACGCGCGGGAAATGTTTATTGCAGGATAGCGTAATTTTATTCGACTCTCGAGGGAGCAAGAGAGAGAGAGAGAGCGGACGAAAAAAAGCTTTTAGAGGTGCTCGCGCGCGAGCGGGCTTTCATTTTTAAATATTACATTTTTAAGTAATCACGCGTACTCGTGTGCCTTTTTTTTTGTTCTATATGAAAAACGCGCGAGCGAGCGCGCTGGAGAATGTTTAAAATGAAAATGTTTTATATAAAAACAGCTGGTTTGTAGAGCCGGCTTTTTTCCACCCAGTACTATAAGGTCGTTAATTTTTCGAATATTTTTGACGAGCACGATGCGCGATCTATCGACGCAAATGATCAAACTTACACGGGCTAGCTAAATACTCTGAAAAGTACCTGAAAAATTCTTTTCCAACATCGTTAAAATTCCTCGTCCCCCAATAAAATAAAAATGTCCGAAATCGTCCTATAACGATCCGTCTCGCAGATACACACAGGCAGAGCGGGCTGTCTGCCAGGCGCGCAGCACACCGCTTCATTTGTAATTTTCCACGTCCTTATGAAGCTCGGCCAGCTAGCGGCGCCGTCACGATAACGATAGCAGCGCGCATCCGAGCTGACTGCACGCGCGCGCATTTTCGGTCCGCTTTTTGCCGCTGTCGAATGGATCCCGACTTATTCGTTCGATGCCCTTCAAATACACTGCACATAGCGCGTCGCGATAAAACAGAGAGCTGCGAGCAAAAGGGACTCGAAATGAGAAGAAAAAAAGGAAATAAATGTTTAATTAAATTTTGCCAATGGGAATTTTGGCCGGTTGCACCCGCTTGCCCCTAAATTGGATTGATTGAGAGAGCCTGGAGGGAGGAGGGGACTGCGATGTCCGGCTATTTAATGATAATTTTCAGGCTGCAGTCAATTCGGCACGGTTACGATAATTATTAGCCCGCCGCCGCGCCGCCGGGACTAATAGAATGTAAATAATTACGATATATTCGTTTTCGCGCGAGTTCCAGCTGTAGGGGGACAGCAGTTGAAAAATGCAATGGTATTAGCGAAAGTGAGAGAGAGAGAGAGAGAGTCAAAGCTATGGGACATTTATAATTCCTTTGTCATGCGTATCTTTGTGCGCGTTCGAATGGTATTTTTGAATTGTTTTTGGTATCGAAACCCGAATTTCGGATTATTAATTTGACTATAATTAATTTTGCAGCGCGAGCCCAATTTGGAAGAATCGGGCGCGATTTCCGGTATTCAATTTTCTATATTTCGAGCGAGCTGCGTTGTAGCTTATACAGTGCAAAAGTAGCTTTACGCCCACGCATTAGTTTAAGGTATAGCCGAAAAAAGGACAAGCCCCTAATGAAGCAGCTGCAGCGGCAGCGAGCGCGAACGCTGATTAAATAATTTAATCAGCATCGATTTTTATTACTTTAATTAAACATTAGCCCCCTCCAAGCTCTCGTATCGGGATTATCCTTAATGCTTTATTCAAATACTCGGCGCTCTCGCGGTGATTAAATGGCTATCAAAATCCGGATAACGTGTCATTCGTTAAATTAAATAATACGCGCTTCCCGTGAACTATTCTTAGCCGGGGCGACACGCGAGAGCCACCCCCTAAATGAGCTAATAAATTTCAGCGCTCAACAGATTCAATTAAAAACGTTCCGTCAATCAGCGGCCGAGCGCCCGATAAAGTGTATACGTGCGCCGAGTCGAATTTAATTCCGCCAACGATTCGAGCCTCACCCTCTCTTTCTCTGCGTCTCTCTCCCTCTCGCGCACTCTCTTTTTTTTTCATTTTGTATTGAGGCTATTGTGCTTAGCGATGCGCGCGGGCATATTTTATGGGATTAAAGGACGGCGCGTTAATGAATTATAACTTTTTTTTTTTCTGTTTGCCGGATATTAATTTCGCCTGGTCTTTGGCTTCAATTTTGTTGATATGCAAGAGCTCGCGCGACTCGCTGTGACCGAGTTCTTTTTGTAACTACCTATAGGGGAAATGGTAGGATGAAAATTATCATGTAAAACTTTTTTTTTAATTGTATAATAAATCACTTTTTAATTAATGAAATATTTTTTCAAATAAACTTTGTATAAATTGCAGCGAAATTTTAAATTTTCTTAAAATTTGCAGAATATTAATAAAAAAAAGTTCTTTGTTAAAGGATCCTACTGGATTCTCGGTACATTTTTATTTTAACTTTGTTCTTCAACAAATCGATTAATTCATTTTGAATTTTGTAAAATGTTTTAAAATATCGAGAAAATTTTAATTTACAACGAATAAAAAATAATATTACATATTCATGCTTGTCAAACTTTAGTTTCCTCTAAACTTTTTCTGGTAAACAAATTAATCAATCTTAATTGATTTAATTAAATTTTCGAAATCAATTTAAAAGGTGATAAGTCTTTGGTCCAAAATCCTTTATAATTAAAATTATGAAAAAATGTATAATTAATAATAAACAATATTATACCTCAAGCGAATGTATATTCTGTTACTAGCAATAGCAAGTATAAAAAAATAGCTCGAAAGTATAAAAATAGCCAATAGCCAGGCCGGCTGAAGAGCGAATGAATCCTCGCTATATACTGTTGAAGCCCAGGCAGCCTCCGAAAAAAAGCCGTAGACTCCCAAGAGAGCAAAGCCTCTGGCCATGCTCTCTCCAGCTCGCAGCCGGCAACGAAACGTAAAGGACACAGCTTGCTCAACCAAGCGCGTCTGCATCTTGCTTCCACACTCTCACTCGCGCAGCTCTCACGCGCGCGCATCAGGTCCGTCTGGCTCCGCTAGATACATTCGGAGCCTCGACTTTGTCTCGGGCTTACGCGCGCAGGCAAATACAACCTCTCTCTCACTCTCTCTCTCTCTCTCTCTCTCTCTCCGCGCGTTCTAGCGTGTTTGCCCGTCCTCGTTGTATTTACAAGGTTTCCTTACTCCCCCCCCCCTCCTCTCTCTCTACGCTATTCCCAGTGCTCGGTATGTTTGCCCATTGTCTACAAAAGGGCACCGCCGGCGGAGCTCCTTTCAGCTCGGCGGACGTTGCACTTTTGGATACGCGATAACGACGCGAGCCGAAAGCTCCGGGAGATGAAATCCGAACGTGTCCCGTGATTTATCGCAAGCCCGCTGCCCGGCGTTTATTAAGGGAGGTAGTTAGCGCTCTCTCTCTCTCTCTCTGTTGTTCGAGGGGGTGTGAATCTATAGGGGATCATCTCCTCTCCCACTGATGTTGTGGATGCTGCGATATGACCTGCGCTGGCTAGAAAGCGACGCTTCTTAAGAGATTGTCTTTGTTTGCTGATTTTTTAGGGCCCTGACGAATTGGGTACATATTGCTGATTAATTGAGGGATGCTCTGCTGGGCTTTTTAGGTGTCATTGGGAAAAATAAAGTTGCGGCTTGGCTGATTTATATTGGTTAAAGGTGATGGCGCATTGAATAATAACGATAATTGAAGAAGGCTTGGGGACTTTTCCATACTGTGAGAATGAGCTAAAAGTTGAGAAAAAATATATCGAAAAATTCAACTATACAGTGCACATTCAGCAAACTGAAAACTCTCATGCACCTGTCCGAAAAGCCAGCCTCAATTAATACACGCCAGCATTCTCGCCCATCAAAACGAACCGGCCGCCCACTCAGAATTAGTCAGAGCCAAACGCCGACGCGCGCGCGTATAAAGCCAGCAGAGAGAGCAGCTCTCTCAGGTTCAGCTCTTCCTTATTCCCTCTGCAGCTAGAGAGCCCAGACAGCTGGCGGCTAAAAAGCATCCGCGAATCAATCAAACGTTTAATTGCCTAACAGTATCAGAGCAGCCGCGTACATACACACACCTTCTATGCACTCTACTGCACTCCGCGCGAGCGCCCAACTAGTCCATCCATCCATCCATCCATCCAAGCGCAAGCGCCAGAGTGCACACACATATATGTATATATACAGAGACGCGGCGGCAGCTACTCTCTATATGACACAAGAGCGAGCGCACGCGCCTATACACAATCGCGGCTCGAATATTCACAAACTCGGGGGGCTTGCTGCTGGCAAATTTCTCAAAGTGTCGCTCTCTCTCTCTGCGCCAAGCGCTAGGACACAAATCCGCTTCGAGGAATTGTCCTCGCAGCCACTCTCGCGTCCCTGTATAAATATATACACACAGCGTCCGCCTTTTGTGTATGCACGCGCACTTACCGAGCTGCCGCTCTCTCGTGATGCGTGTACATAGAGAGAGAGAGAGAGAGAGAGAGAGAGGAAGTTCCCGCGGGGCGGTTTGCGAGCGCGCGAAAGCAAAACCAGCCGCGATATTGCCAGTGATGAGGCGCGCGCCAGCGAGCGAGCTGCTATGCGTTTTCTGTGCGAGTTCGCGCGCGCACGCAAGCTCGCTCGCGCATCTATACACCTATACGTCAGGGGAGAGAAACTGACGTTCCGGCTGGCTGCAGCGCGAGCGGCCTTTTTGCGGCTTGATGGAGCTAAGCAATTTGGCATTCATTAGGGCGCGCGCGACGCTGTAATCGAATGATTATTATGCGTCGAGGGATGCTGCGGCTGCTGCTGCTGCTACTGCTGCTGATGGTAGGCTGGGCTGAGTGTGTGATTTCGAGGGCTTGATGAGCGGGGGCTGTTGACAGTGTTTACATGCTTTTTTTTTATTTTCTTTGGCTTCTGCCTGATGTGCCATTTGTGGGTATTATTCTTTTATGTGGGAGAAGCCGTCGTTGTTACGGTGATGGAAATTTTTTTTAATGACTGTGTTTTGGAGCACAGTCTAAGGATGTATTTTGACTTTCATTTATTTGCAAGCAGTTGCTATATGATTTTGCTATCAGGAAAAGTACTTGGATTAAAAATTGCTATATTATTACTGTAAAATATTTTAATTTTTAATTTGAATAACAATGTTGTATTAATTTTGAATATGTGTCTGCATAAGGAAAATTGCTCTGGTTTGTTAATGACATTTTTCTTATAACTTATCAAACAATTATTTGTATAAGAATAACACTAATTAAAAATTGCATTAATTATTAAAATGTATTCAATAAAGGAGAAAGATTGGTCGTATTTACATATAATAAAAAAATTTCAACCGTTCCACCTGCATCTGTCCTCCAGCAGCTGTTAAAGTATTAATTTTTTCCCCCTCGACCCAGCATCCACACTTTCATATTAATAATAATGAAGCTATACAGAAAGAAACATTAAAATCCCCGGCCTCATAATTTTAATTACAAGCTCGAAGAAAAACATCGAATAGCAAGCCCCTGCAGGCCCTCTCTTCAATTCGCATTAACAAAATTCCCCGACAACCTCTTGACAGCATACTTTTTGCTCCCTCGTCGAAAACAATAACCCCCCATCCTCGCACCTGCGCCACACCTCAAGCCGAATCAGTGCCGCTCTAATTCGATCGAACAATAACCCAGGCCGTCTACTCGCACCCCCTTATAAAAGAGCTCGCGCGAAAAGACAGAGATATACAGACTCTGCGAAGCTGCACCTCAGCAACCTGCACGCGCGCTTGCGCGTAAACAGCTGAGGAGCCGCAGCTCTATACGTTGTGCGTTTAGCACAGCTTCTCTCCTATTATCAGCGCCTCGCGCGATTGTCTTTTCGCTTCGGCTGATAGTGTGAGTTTCTCTCTCCTTCATTCCTCTCTTTCTTCTTGGCGCAAGCTCGCTGCCTTAGCTTTTTATTCGCATAGCGCCCGAGATTACAGAGATACGCTTTTATTTTTTATTTTTTATAGCGTATTTGACGCTATACGGATTCGTAGCAAAAATGAGCGGGATTTTTTAAATTCTTACACAAGCTGCGCGCTGATGGATTTTTTTTTTAATGTAATTAAAATTATTTTTCTTACAGGCATTTTTGTTACAAAAATGTATGATCGGTATGAGGCTGAATTTCATCGGAATAAGTGAGAGACACGCGCGCTTGGTAGGTATGAGAAAAATGAGCTTTTTCAATTTGAAAAGTATGTAAGGTAATTCCGTGCAAAATAATTTAATAACTAGTCAAACCTAATCGCTCAAATTACATGCTGTATTATAATAATAATTAATCAAGCAAATTGATACCTTTTTACATATAGCTCCTATTTGAGGCAAGTCAGCAGGATTTCAACGTTCTCTCTAGCCATCCAAACCTAAAAAAAAACAAACGCGCTCTCGAACAACCCACGCGAAACTCTTCTCACCTTCTTGCAAAAAGAAAGTCCCAGATGATTTTCAACAAGAACTCCTCCTAGAGTCACATCGCCGAATCGACTGGCTACAAGTTAATTAGTCCTCGTCGAGTGCCATTTTTACGAGCGCGCCGCGTGTCGTTAAACCGCTCGTAAAGCACTTTCGCCGCGCGCGGCCCAGCAGTGAGAGTTACACCGAACTTTTCGAAACTGCGCGCGCGCGCCGATTGCGAACAAGCCAGGAGGCCGCCGGCGCGCTAACGAACGGGAAAGTCTTTAAAAAAGTTCAGTCGCGCGCGCCCAGTCGTTTGCTTCATTTTTTTCTTTTTTTTTTTTTTTTTTTTTTCTCCTCGGCTCTGCAAAGTAGGCTAGCAGGCTAAAACTGGCGTATATGCAAGGCTTCGATTGTGCGTCGTGTTGGATCGAGGCTTGGCTTGCCTGACGTAGTATACGGCTGCGCTACTTACTCTGTTGATGAGCGGCTGGCTTCGTTTCTTCTGGGCTCCGGCTTAGTCTGTCTTCTTTTTTGACTTTTCAAGAGAATGCGTTAAGAATATACTGTAGAGTGTTTATTTATCGACCTATATAAATTTTATTCTACACTCTGCAGGTTCATGTTATTATTTAGAATTTTATAAAAATATACGTCTTTGTTATTGTATGCAGTATTGTTGCTTGCAATTGATAATATGAAAAAATATGTATTCGTAGAATGGAAATTATGAAAACGAGAGGCGAGAAGCTTGAAAAGGAACGGTTGTCCAGCACAGAGCCCATTACAACCCCGCAGCAAGTCAAACGCAAGAAGCCAGCATAAAAAGGTGCAAAGAAAACTTGTAAAGTTAAGATAACAGAATCCCAGATGCTTCTCTAGGTTTATTATGTTTGCGCTTCGAGCATTTGTGTCCTTTTATTATAATGACTGCGCTGGCTTGTGAGGTGAAGTTTAATTAATGGTTTATGAACGCGTGCTTTTAAAGTTAATTATTACATCGTTGATTATAATGCGAAGGTAACGCGACACTGGCATGGTTAATACTAGGCGAACTTTAGAAACTAATTAAAGACCGAAAGCCATAAAAAGCACTTGGCGCTAAACTTTGCTAAAAGTAATCGAACGTTACTATTTTCTACTCGAAGCAGAAAAACAGCGATTGAAAATCAAAACTCCGGCTGCCGCAGTGACGGCACTCCACAGGTTACTCTCCCCTAAAACAAAGACTATATATACGCGGCGAGAACGCGAGCTTAAAGCTGATCAGTTTAAGAAACGTCAGGCGCAAGCTGCACTCTCGCCCAGAGAGGTAAGTAAGTAAGAAAGCGAAATGAAACGAAACGAGGGAAAACACTCGGGAGTATAACGGGCGGGAGCTCCTTTAAAAGCGAGAGCATAAACGTTTGTCCTCCCCCCTCCGTGAGCGACTGGTGCATTTTCCGAGAGAGAGAGAGAGAGAGAAAGGAGCGCGTCTTTTTTCGGCCCGCGTCGGAAAAGCAGCTCTTCAGGGTTTAATCGCGCGTTGATGAGGGGTTGGGTGGGGGGGGGGGGGCAGAGCCCCCCCGGGGATTTTATTTATTTTAGAGCGCGCTTCGCGGCTGCGAATGTAACGCGCGCTATAGCCGCAAGTGTTAAACGCTGCGCGAGTCGTTTTCCCCGCTGTGTGCACATATAAACTGTGGAGAAGACAGAAAAAGCTCGGCTGCTGCAGTGGGGCGTTGAAAAATTTACAGCCATCGTCCCAGTTTCAGGCCCGTCGCTCTCGTTCCTTTTTCTCGCGCTCTCCGGACTCGGAGCGTTCAAAGGAGAAAGCTCTTTAAACGCGCCTCGGCCAAATCGCGCATACCTTATACATCTAGCTACTCTCCGGGCGGCCAATTAAAAGGACCAAAATAAACTCGCTTTCTCGCGCCGACGGGGGAGAGAAAGGCCGTAATGACGTCGGAGCGACGCGCGGCAGCGCACTAAACCCGCCGGCGGGTGAAATTGGCGCGTACGCGCGCGCCACTTTTACGAGCCGGCCTGCGGAAATTTCGTCGAACGTCTGCCAAGACGCCCGGGAGATGGCTTGGGAGGAGGACAAAAAAGAGACACTCGATCCAGCGAGCGCTCTTACTGGCCTCGACGGGAGATTGTTGGACTTTCCGAGCTGAGTCTGTATTAATGGGGGTGGGGGGGGGCGAGATTCCGTAGGGGTAGGGGGTAAATTAAGGGATCGCCGCGCGGAATGAGCTGAGGGATTTTGGCTTGTGGGCGGGAGGTGTATTTTTGTTTGGGTTATATTTGCGCGGCAAGATGGGGAAATAGAAAGGGCTGCGTGCACTCGCGGGATGAATATCGCTTATAGCCCGGGAGTCGGCGAGTTTTGCGGGTTATGGGGGGGACTGGATGTGGCGTGCGGAGGAAACTTTTTGGGGCGGACTTGCGGAAAATTAATAAGGCGGAGTCACTCGGGTTGGGAGTTTCGCTTGTTTTGGGAAAAAGTAGATGGTTTGTTTTTAATAGAGTAAGTTTTGTATTCTGCGAGTGCTTATGAAAATGTTGATGATGTATTATGGTCGATCGTGATGATATAGTTTCGATTAAAGTAAGGAAATTAAGCTTTGAGCTGGTATAAAACACACGTAATTGCTAAAGTGTAAATGACAACAATCTATCTTGATTTTGCTACAGCTTTTGATAAGTTAAAAATGCAGACGTTTCTCATCCGAAATTCCAACTTTCAACAATTTACATTGATCAAGCAAAACGGGCATTTTCAACAAAAGTGTCAGCTTAAAATACGAAAGTTATAAAAATCCGCAATTTATATCTATAAATTATCTAACCAGCGTCCTCTTTGTTGATAACTAAAATTAAACTACTTTTCATAATTTTTCATCGCCCCCCGCGTAAAAATAAATTTATCATCCCGGCCAGTCGAACAACATTTTAATGACCCAACTTTTGCTGATTACGTGCTCCCGCTCTCTCAGCGAAGCGCCAAAGGATTCATAAAAAGAGCGCAATTTTCCCGCTGAAATATTTGTTTATCGATGAATTATTCAATAAACGGAGCGAAACTTTGCAGATAATTTCTTTCTCGATCGCGGTTTCATAGTTCGATGACAAACTAACAGCGGCAAGAGAGAGAGAAAAAAAGAGCCATCGACGTTGTACAACTAAATTTTGGAGTGCGCCGCGTATGTACAGCGAACTTTCCATTTTTCGGATAATATACGAGTGTCTCTTATTAAATTCCAGCTCGATTGCGCTGCACCAAAACGCCCGTACGCAGCCGTTTTACTCTTTTGTTTCATCGTTTTTTTTTATTTATTTATTTTTCTTTTTTTTTTTTTGTACACCGTCGAGCGTATCGTTTATAATTACTACAACGACACTTCCAACATTCTTGGCCGAATCATCCGCCCTTTTGTATGACGAGCTATTCGTAAATTCCGATATTTAACGGGATATTGGAATTTCCGCGGCGAGCTATGGAAATTTTACGTTCGAGTACAAAGTACATATGAAAAAATTGACACCCTCTCGCATATGCGTGAATCTCATTAAACGGTCGCAGGGTTCGACTGAATTATCAAACTTTATTATGAAAGTCATTTAATGAAGGTGTATGTTTTGTATTTTAATGGCTTTTTGCCGGCCTGTTTACCCGCAAAAGTTAATAATAAAATGTTTGTAATTAATTCGACAGGCGTAAACTCGGGATTCGCTGCGTAAGCGCGTCGAAGAAGAAAATCGTTCAGATAGCCGAAATAATTGATGGCGATTGTGAACGGTAATGGCTCGGAGTTTCGAGATTGTCGAGTCGATTATGAGAGAACGATGGAATCTGACGTGTATCGAAGGCATGTCTGAAAATTTGACGCGAACGATTTTGGAAAACGTTTTGTTACGTAGGAAAATGGATTGGCATTGTTTACGATCGTTATATGAATTGAATGATTGAGCTTTCGGGTACTTGAATTAAAATAATAAGGAAAATTAATGAATTTTAAAGTTTGGGAAAGTTGTAATTTATAAATCTATTTGAGATACAATATATAATTTAATATTGAATAAATTGCAACAAAAAAGATAGTGATAACAAAGAATATCTAGACTATTATATAATAAAATTTGCACGGAAAATTCCCATTTATTTTACGGCACGGGCGGGATCTCGAGCCGAAGTAAAGTTTTTAGTATTTTGTATATATGCAAAACTTAATATTTGATATAATACTTATAAAGAGAGTATTCAGGGATATGAATCTTGAATTTTAATAAAACTTTGAATACGGTGAATTTTGTACTTGAAAATTCAAGAAAAATAAATCTGCGTTCGATGAACGCTTCACTGCTTTAAGATTTATGAAAGATTGGAATTCAGCTTTGTCCATAAAAGGTGTAAAAAACATATTGATATCTAAGCTTTTATTTACTATCTTGTTTTTAATTTCTCCGAGAAATAAGAAAAACAAGTACTTTGAACGATCAGGAAAATAGCGAGCAACCCTTGAGAAAAAGACTGAAATTCAGATTACATTATTTTCTAGAATTCCCAAGATTTTATTAAAATCCAGAAGCCACAACTCTCCCGCTATTCTCTTAGTCAATAACACTTCTATTATATCAAATTTCCTTTTAGCCGTCTCTCCTGAGAATGGGCCTCCTCCTGAAAAGGCATCCACTAAAAAAAAATCAGCTTGCCTCTCCCGTGCATACAAGCGGCTTCCAGCTTCCTACTCCGCACCGCAGCGATAATTCCCGAACGCACCTCGCGGGCGAACTATAAGGCCAGCTCTCAGCTCTCCTCTCAATTAAGACTCCCCAGTCCCCCCTGTCTGCAAGCTCGCGCGTAAAAGGGTATAAATCCGAAATGTAAATCCGGCGTATGTCAACGCATACATTTTCCTCGATAATACCTGGGCAGACTCTGTTCTTCTCGCTCGCTCTCCCTCAGAGTCCTGCCTCGGCATTAATGGGCGAACGATTAGAGGAACACACCTACCTTTATTCCCGTCCCTCCCTGCGGCGCCTCTTTAAACAGCGCGGCTCGGCTGCAGCAGCGAGCTCCTAATGGGATATCGATATATTCACGGGGGAGCGCGGCTCGTCGCGCAGTCTTGGCCGGGCTAGCTACCTATATATGTACGCTCGGCGCCATCGGCGAAAATACCCAAGCTCGGCCGATAATCGAGAGCCGAGCGGCCCTTTTTTTCGCTAAGCGGCCCCTATACCAATGCAGCCAGACCAATGTATATATGTATAATCCAAAGAGCGCGCGACTTTTCTTCTCTCGATTCTTTTTCATCATTCGTTTGTTTTACGGGAGAATCGCTTGCTCCCTCTCTCGTATAATGCGAAGCTTGCAAGCTCCCTCCCCCCACCACCCTCTCTCTCTCGGGGGTAGCGAGTGTAGGATTCCAGGCCCGAAAGTGGGACAAGCGAGGATTCTCATCACTCGGATGGAGCGAACGATTTCACTTTGAAATCTCGAGTGCAGCCCAGGAGAGAGCCTTTTTCGAAGAGCTGCATTTCTGGAGGCTAAATGCAATGCCGTCGTACGATAGGAGGACCGTTTTTCGCGAGGGCAAACGGATTGGGGATTTTATTAATAGAGTCTTTCGGCCAGACTCGGGCTCGCTCTTTCTCTCCGATGCTCTTACGACGCTCTGATTTGACGAGGCGGATGTTACCAGCTTAACTTCTCTGTATTTTTATTGTACTCTAGCGAGCCCCGAGCTTCTGGCTGCTGCTGCTGCTGCTGCTACTGCTTTTTATCGCTGCCCTGGGAGACTGCCTGAGTAAATGTCTGAACAAATATGCTTTCGCTTATTAAAAGCTCCGATATATATACTCGCGCTTTCGATAAACATTTATTGTACGCTCGAAGCTTCGAGGACTTTTTGCCCTGATAATGTTTGCCCGCCGGAATTAGAAAATAAAAATACTTGATCAAGGCAAATTTATTTACCGCTTGCTTCCACATATCCTTGCAAATATAATGCAGCAACGTGCATGCTCGCTACATTTTCAACTGGCTCATCGATTTTAAAGTCAACAAAAACGGCTAAAATGAAATCTAAAATATTAGCGCCCCCCTCCTGCGACTAAGCTTTTGTGTACGGCTGCTTAAGGCTCGGCACGGCTCCGTAATGTACGCTTATTGATTAATCGTTAATTTTTTAAACAAAATATTGGAAAAGTAAGTATCAAGAAATTTTAATACTGGTAATTTTAGTCAGGCAATTTTTAAAGACATTATTAAAATATCCGAAGATAGGGGGACTTAACACTTTTATCAAACTTATATTTTGCATACAAAACCAACAGGCAAACTTTTACTCTCAGTTTGACCCAACTATCATGCTCCTCGTGTTGGATTTATTTTATGAAAAAGGCGATAACGAGCCTCATAAATTATTGCCAGAAATATCGTTCAGCCCGAATGATCGAGCGTTTGATTGCCCAATTGCAAAAGGAATTTTTAATTCGGATATACGCATTGCATCAATAAAAAGTGCTATCGAAATCTCATCTCTGGACAATAATCCCTATTCTCCCACTTCCATCCTATCGTTTTTTAGTTTTTTTTTTTTTTTTCAAAATTCGTGCAAACAGCAAAATGATTATCCATCCAGGCCAAAAGTCAAAAAACACCAGAGCTACTCTTGCAGCCTTATAGTCGGCTAATAAAATCAACTCATCACTATTCATGTAAGTAGTTGCCGCTTGCTCGCTTTTTTTTAATCCACGCTGCGAAAAACATAACGAGATCAGGCTTTAAAACGCGCGCAGAATAAAAGGATAGTGAATCTTTTTTTAATTCGGAGAGCTCGCTCTCTCGCGCTCTCATGAAATAAGATGAAGATATTAAATATACATCAGCATGCATAAATGTATATTATCAAAGAGTAGTACGTCAGCTCGGCTGAAAACTAAAAAAAAGGGGGAGGGGGGGGGATAAAAAACATAAAAGAACGCGCGCTCTGCAACGTAGATTTTTTTCTCAAAGCCTTAAAAGTTTAACTGCCGTCATCGTTAATATAAAAGTAAAATCATTAATAACGAAAAAAAGCTACAAGCCCGAGAGGCGGCTGGCTTCCTGAAAGTAAAAATTTTTTATTACACCAAAGGCGAAAGCCTTTTCGCGAACAGATTCTCCAGCGCAGCCGAGTCAGAATGATATACAGCCGCTCGAAGCGGGCCGGGTAATAAAAATTTGCAATCATCGATCGTTTGTCTCGCGCTGCCGGTAATATAAGAAAATGGAATCGGCTCGTAATTCTCAATGTACTGCCAGCAGCCAGTCGTAAAAATCGCCTGCCACCAGCGTATATGTATATACACGCACCCACTGACACCCCCTGCCCTCCCCGCACCGCACTCTAATAAAACAAATTAGCCCCAAGAGCGCTCCGAATAATATTCGCCCGAATAAAGCAGGCTACATTTTTTTTTTCTATTTTTTCAAACCCAGTAGGCCGCAATGTAGCCTGGCGAATTAAAGCAAAACAAATATCGAAAGGTATTGAATCGAGAGGTTACACCGCGCGGAGTCTGTTTTACGCGCGCCCGGTGCAATAACAAATACGCCGTACGTTTTCGGTCGCGCGGCCGGCCTTTTTTTTTCGAGTCGCGTTGTTGTTTTTTCGCGGCCTATATGGCTGGCTGTATATATACGGGCCGCGACGGCAACTATATACGAGCCACCGTAAATTACGCCGGTTTGCTGTGGCTCCTATATAGCGGCGTGATTTTTACGAACTGCTGCGCGCGTCGATTGCGTTTGCCCTCTATGCGCGAACGGGTGATTAACCTTTGATTTTTACCTGCTGGGCTGTAATTGCGAAGGTTATGTTGATTGCTGATTTCGGGGGTTGTTGGCTTTTGGCTTCCCCCGTGAGTGCTTGCTGCGATTATGTTGATTAAGGCTTGCGGCAGCTGTTTTTTACTGGGATGCTGTGTTTTGCTGCGCGAGAGAAATCGGAATCTTTTGAAAGGAGCTGCTTAAATTTCACGCGCATTATTTTAGACTTTCGTTTTTGGCGGAGAGCCGAACGTATCTATCGGTTTTCTCGAAACTTTTCGCTTTCAAAAGTTCTATACATATTTTTATGCGCTTCGGATTGCAAGCTATAATAAAGCGTAACAATAGACTTTTCTCAGAAAGAAGTTGAGAATCGAAAAACTTAATAGCTCGCATAATTCTGTAGGTAATACGATAAATTATTACAAATATTTCTTTCGTTTTCATTTACGTTTATATAGGCGATTGGTTTATTTTTCAAACAACCTATGCTTATTTTTCAATAACAAGAATACTCTTTTACGTGTCGCTATATAATGTGTCATAATTGGAATAAAAATAGATTGTAAGCACATTCGCCTATATATATATAATGACCTAATAATGGTAAAAAAGACTCCTTTCTTAAAAAAGTTATTTTTAAATATTTATCTCCATTGTGAAATCCTCTTTGGTCTATACTATCACATATAAGATATTGAAAGAAATCCTTTTCCCATAATCGTATTCCAAAGATAATTATATGTCTACCAACATGCGACTCATTCCATTTATTGACAACAAATGTCAAAAGATTATCTCCTAGCCATTAAATCACTGCGGGGGTTGGGCCGTTATATTGATTGGCTGATTTCCAGGAAAGTGCGCTATTTCTTTACTCCCGATAATCCACTATTTTAATAAATCAGACCATCCAGAGTATCAAAGATATCGATTCATTCCCACAATTTTATTTTATTTTTCTTTATTGACGGCCGAACGTTGTTTTATAAAAGAAAATTATAATTGTTTGTATATGATTATGCCACAGCTATATTTAGTAAGATATTAAATCTCAAGGTTTTAGGATAGTATTTGAAAGTTTCAATTTTCAACTTTAAAAAAAAAACTCATAAAATTTCAGAAAAGTGTACAGTCTAGTTTTTTTTAGATTATTTAATGAAAATTTACAAATTTTACACACGTATATGTACACTGTAATTTAAAAGAAAAATCCAAAGAAAGAAATTTAATTTTTTTTTTTTAAATTATTTTTTAAAACATTTAAATATTTTCTGATAAATCAATACATTTTATAATATTTACTAGGTAAATCCAGCGCGCTACGCGCGCCCTATGTCTAACATATAACCTAAACTTGATTCTCGCGCTCATTCTAAACAACCAATTATTAGAGTCGAGCTTATGGAGGCTTCAACTTCCTGTAATGCCTTTTTTAAGAGAGGATTTAATATATTACGAAAAAATAAAATCTAAGGTAAAACAAATATAAATTGCAGAGCCGTATTGATTTTTATTACAAAAAATGTATTTGATTGTAAAAATTCATAAAATATAAATAATCATATCGGTGTATTTTGTTTATATATGGATATAAAAAATGAATCAATCAATTAATTTTGAGCTTACGAATCTGGTCAAACAAATATACATAAAAATTCTTCACTTATTTAAATGTGATTAGTTATAGTCTACGAATTTGACGATATCTGTAACATATTTTGCAACATTATTCATTGTAATATAATTAAATGCATTATACAATATAAATTAAACTGCTGATTTACTTGTTTACAGATAAGATTCATCTGTCAAAAAAGATATTAGTATGCTTATTTAACATTCCCAGAAGGAGGTGGTCAGAGAACAAATTAAATGCAACTATATACTCTAATTATTAATAAAGTAAATTATTAATAAAATAATAAATGTTATTATCATTAAAACTTTATATACATATAAAAAGTATAGGTGAATATTTTTTACATTATCTATTATAATAACTTACAGAATTATAATTTGCTTTGTTATAATAAAAATAGCACTATATAGAGATAAAATAGAGGTGTTTGTTAAAATATGTTAAGAGAAAAATCTCGTTATTTGTTAAATTATTTTGTATAAAATACATTGTTAATAAGCAGATGAAATAGGTAAAGAAATTTTACCAGTTTACAAGAATGTTTTTCTTTCTCATGAACATTCTCTTTGCATGTAAGAACTTGCGTTAAAATATAAACTTTTAACAGCATCTTCTGACATAATGCTATTAAATGTTGGGTGTTTTAAAACCACTGTTTTTACTGCAAGTACATAACAGGTTGCAAGAAACAGTAAAAATTTCACTACTCTAGATTTAGAGAAGAGCCTTTCATATAAAGCCAGAAAGCTGCAGAGACTCAGAGCTCCATCCGTTCAACATAATTCCAGTCAATTCCGGAAATGCCCTAATCTCATGATGCCTTAATTTTGAAAACCGGCATTAAAGTCAGTCCGAAAAGCTCTCTCAAAAGATAAGCTCCAAGTCAAAATAATTTACTTGTCGTTACCCTCCACGCTGTGATTTCTCTCTCCTTCTCTCTCTCTCTTTCCCTCTCGCAGGTAGTTAGCGCTACTTCATATAGATATATATGTATAGAGCCGGCATGCGCGAGAGCTGAGAATGGAGAGAGAATCGCTCGGCTGTTTAACTCCCTCGCGCTCTGCTCTCTCTCCGCGAATTTATGGGACTTTTGAACGAACCTCCTCTCCCCGGTCCACTCCATTATTCCCCGAGAATTACCCGCCAGCGAGCTCAGATACGACCTCGCCCTCCTCCACCACCACCTCCCCCCCTCGCGCAGATCGAAGCTAAGACGCGCCCCAAGCTTTGGCTGCTATTCCCACTAGGCCGCAGCGAGAAAAAGACTGGAAATGAAAATACAGAGCAAGAGGGAGCCCAACAAGTTCACCATTATTACCATGCGGAATTTACACACTTGGAGCAAATCTCGCCTGAGTGCAGCTATTGGATTGAGGGTAATTTTTGATCGGTAAAGTTACCGGTAGTATTATACGGAAACTATAAAGACCAATTTCTACAGAACAACAATGAGACAGCAAGAATTTCAATTAAATTTGAATTAAAAAATGGCTTCTCCTAACTATCGGTAGCTACAAGGCTTCAACATCCTCTTAATCGATTCCTTTCGAGCACCATTAACCATTAGGCTCGAGCTGGTTTTAATTTTTCGAGTTTGACGAGCCTGGCCCCCGATGTATTTTATCCTCGAATCGGGCAGTTAAGAGCCGCGAACGACTTTAAGGGACTGTTAAACGCTCGTCCCAGGGATCGAGAAGTTGGGGATATAGCAGCTGATGAAACGGAGAAAGATGTTTTCTGACGGCCGCTCGTGAAACCTGTGACCGTTGTCGTAATTCATTTTCAGGAACGAGGGAGCTGCTTTAGCTGCTCGTGAAATCTGGGAATTAAGAAAATTGAATTTTGGACTTTGCGCTGATAATTGAGCTTTTTTGCGTCTGGCCGAGCGAAATAAAATCTATATTTATTTCTGCAAAGACAAAACGAATTTTAAAACATAGTTGAAAAGTTGCTGAGTTTCAATTAGTGTAGCGAGCACTAAAAAATAGCGCTACCCCTCCTAACAAAATATAGCCCAGTGTGTTATTTCAACGCGCAGCGATAGTTTGAAATTTACATTTGCCGAAAAACACAAATAAAATTGCCATCCTCCCATAGGAAAAATCAGTATAGCCGTAACAAGCTCCAACAGAGCGCGTTCGCATAAAAAATTCGAGCGCCGAAAGCCCTAAAACCAGCAGCCCGATCCATTACAGCGGCTCGCCTCGATTTCTGTAAAAGAGATTGGTTATATCAGAGGCCGAGACTACAGCTCGCCTTCCAGAAAAAGAGCGCAAGCTTGTATAAAAATACGGTATTCCCGGGGCTTGTCAGGTCGATCGGGGACTGCGCTCGCGAAAAATTTCCCGTTGTTATTTCTGAAAATGGAAGCCGAGCGCGAGAACAATGGCCGAGCGTTTACACTATCGCCTTCGCGGAGCTATGAAAAATGAGGCGGCTGGGGAGTTTGTCGTGCCACGCGCGCGTTATCAATCGAATTGTTTCGCGCGCCGCCGATGCTGGAAGAGCCTGATAATTGTAAATTCCATGGAGAATGGGCTAAGGAGATGGCTGCGCTGATAAGGCTGACGGGATGAGGTGGGGGCGATTTTTTTTTTCTTTTGATGGAAGGTTGCTTTTAAACTGGCAGTTATCTTTGATATTTTGTTTGGCTTCGGAAGGTGAAGATAAATATAAAAACTTGGCTCACTAGAAACATTTATTTTAAAACTAGATAGAAATTTTACTATTATCTCAGATCTATAAATTAATTTTATAACGTTGATTAATATCAATTAACGTTACTTAACCAAAACTGTAGAAAATATTCGATTACAATGTTTAACATCTCAACATCAAAAACCTCTGCTCCACAAAACAAAATGATAAACATCCCTCTTCATTAAAAGTCAAACGGCGAAACAAAGCATCCGCCCATCCAAAATCTAATTTCCCAAGCAAAACATCCAGGCCCCCACCCCCTCCGAAAGAGCCAAAAGCCCCGTTCAAATCAGATCTCCCTCTGTAAAAAAAAATCCACTCCCAGCAGCTTCCCACATCTCATCTCGGCAGGAAGCAGCGGCGGAAATCTCTCCCCTCTTGGCCCGAAATTCTCATCAGCCAAAACGGAAATGATCGCGCGAAAAGAAAACCTCGTTAACATAAGACCCGCGCAGGCCAATTTTTTTTTTTTTTTTTTTTTTTTCCTCTCCAAGCGATTACACAGGCCGAAAGAGAGCCGGCAGACTGAGCAGGCTGCCACTCTCCGCGAGAGGAGACAATGATGAAATAACTATAAAATTACATTTTACGAGGCCGGCTCCGTTTTATTGGCAGCCAGGAGATTCCTCGAATCCGCATCGGCAATTCAGCCTCGGGGATTCCGTTTCTCGGGCTCTCGAGCGCCCCCATAGCTCGCGGAGCCCTGCGCCCCGGAGGCGCTGCTTCGTTTGCGCGGCGTAGTCAATTTTTTTTTTCTCTCACCTCTCCAGACAGCGAGGCTGTCGCGAATAATCGTAACCGTCGGGCTTATATACTGTTTGGAGGGTGGCTGCTGTACGGCTGCCCGTGGGCGGTGTAGGAGCTGTGAAAAATTGACGGGGTATGCGGGTGCTAGTCGGGAATTGGCTGGTGCCGGCTGTTTCGGATTGAAATAGAATCAAACGGATTGCAAAGTTGAGCTACAGGGGGAGAGACTTTTCGACGGGGCTTTTTTTTGTTATTGTTATTCCGAAATCTGTGTATTCTCTCATATGCTCGGGAGTTTTTTTTATTTCGTTTGGAGATTGGATTTGGCGGGTGGCTATTGTATTAGCTATGCGCGGTATCCAGTTAAAAATGTTAGCCTCAAGCTGTTAAATTCAGCGTTGATTATTACTATACCTGCTGTATACAATAAAAATATAAATAAATTCGTGGAAGCTGGTATAGTAGAAAAGCTTAATCCTAAAAGAGTGCAAAAATCAGATGATCTGAGATTTCGCGCTTGCGCGCGCAAGCTTTTCGAGTTTTAACAATATTCGAAAAAAAGGCGTAAAAAAACGAGCCCAAAGTAAGATATAACAGCTTTAAAAGTCAGGCCGAAATGACGTCATATAACGCTAAACCCATCGTCGCGGCGCTCTCGCGCCCATAGTGACGTCACAATGAACTTTTAATACGCGCCATAACTTTTATGGGCTCGGGTTTATTTTGAGAAAGAAGAAAACGGCCACGCTCGGCGACGAAAAAAAAACGAAGCTCGAACGGAAAATTGCAATTTAACTTGCGCTTCCTAAAACCAAAAGAAGAAGAAGAAGAAGAAGAAGAAGAGATAGAAGAAAAAAATAGCGTTGGCAGAGGAAGAAAAAGGGGGAGGGGGGGTAAGATCGAAGGCCGTAAAAAAGGCGCGAAGGATCGATCTCTCTGCAAATAACCACTGGCACGCGCGCTCGGGAAGGTGTTCACCCTTTTGCGCGGAAACTGCAGCAACGCGAGAGACACGCGCTCCGGCGACTATATATATACAGAGCGAGAGAGAGACTCATCCGTCTCGCACATGATCTTTCTCTCTCTCTCTCGCTCAGCCTATATCCAGAGCCGTTCGCTGGAGGCATAAAGCGCCGGAGGAAGTACCACTTAGCTCGCGATCGGCCCCAATTTCCGGCGTCGCCTCGGATCGATGACATCGAGAGAGAGAGAGAGAGCAAGAGAGGCTAGCTTCTCTCACAGCCCTATAGCAGCCCCAAAAGGCGGGCGATTTCACGCGAGCCTGGGCACAGGATACATGCGGGATATGTGCAAAGAGCGCCGAATTTAACTGTAAGCGCGCGCCGCGCAGCAGAGAGCAGAGAGAGAGCTGGATCCGGGTGCTCGATCAAGGAGAAAAGGGAGAGAGCGAAGCTCGAGGAATGCAGCCGAACGGATACAAGCCCGAGCAGGGCTGTATAAGAGAGGATCTGGTTTGGGGTGATTGGCTTCTTTTTCGATTTTCGAATAGCGTTACGCTATATAGACGGGGGGGCTGGCTTATTGCGCGCATGGTTAGCAACAATCGCTGCAACCTGGATACCGGCGGGATTTTAATGGAAAGACCGGAAAGGGGATTTGCAAATCTAATGCTTCTAATTAACGTTACGCGCTGCGCGCGCTACCTCTGCCGTTCCCGGCTGCCCGGCTAGTTTAAATAATTAACGGAGAAGCGAGTTATTATGAATTACGAAGTTGGAATTCCGGCTTCTAGTTACGCAAACCCGCGCGTTTCAGCACGAATAAAGTAGAAACAGACAGACACGATCAGACGGGGCTTGTTCTCCACTCCGAAATCGCGTAATTCCAATTTTAAAAGCGGAAGAGAAAAAATCCCCCCCATAGCCTCGACAGCCTTCAAAATATTATCCCGCGCGTGAAAAAAAGAAAAGAAAAAAGCGAGCGCGCGGAAAATCTCTTTAGCCGTGCGCGCGCGCTGAATGACACTTTCTTCGCGAATACTCGGCTAGCTATCCGGCGCTTTAAGGCGCGCCGGAAGCTCGGGCCGCCTCCTATCGGAATACACTGTACATTATATTCTTTATCCGAAATGGCCTCGATATATTGACAGTTTGCCTAAAATATTCAATTTGATATCGCGCGACGCTTTTCTCGCGCGCTGCGCCGCGCGTCCCCTCCCCGGAAAATCGATATTTATGTCTACGATCGCTCTTGAATTCGCCCTCCTCGGCCGCTCGCTCTTCTTGAAATACGTAAACGAGCTTTATGAAATCTTATGCGCGCCCCGATATATCCGCACTTTATGCGCTCGCGCGCTTTATGGCCTTATAATTTATCGGCGCTGCATTGTGCGAGGAAAATTTTCAAGCTCTGAGATCCAGACCTTCCGAGGAGGCTACTTTACAACTGGGGGGATCTATTGATTGATTGTTTGCGTTTGCAGCGCGATTGTTTGTGCGGGCAATCGCGAGCCTTTTTGCTTGCGCGCATATGCTAGTACGAATGTATTAATTTTACATTTTTCTTCCTGTCAATGATATTTATATTTTAAGACGGCTTTTCATAAGTTTTTTCGATGAATTGGTTCGCTAAAATGAAATATATATATATACTTAAAAGTCACCGGTGAAGTTCATTCAAGGAAGCATATCTCGGCTAAGAAGGCTACTGCGCTCTAATAGAAAATCTTGAGGAATTTTTCTCTGCTTTCGTGATTGGAAATTACATTATATATTAAAAACTTTCTATGCTCTTTGTGCAGTTTACGATATAATATGAAACTTTTAATGATTTCCTCCAATCGAACAATTTTAATGTCATGAAATATTATTACTAGTTGTCAATTGACTATTATTCAACGAGTACTTAAAAAACACCTTGATCACAGCCAATTATTAAAGAATAAAAATCAAATAAAATAGCTAAAACATTGCATAATCTAGCTCAACAACATCTCGAACAAAGTACAAATTTCCATAAAGAAAATCAGCCTCGGCCCCCTGGCCGTATCATCTCATAATCCTATCCACGCTTCGCTAAAGCCTGCGGCTAGTAATATTTTAATCGACTGAGCGTCGCGCGGGCCAACCCTTTACTTCCCCAAGTCCGAGGAGTTGCGAGTCAGCAAGCCCGGAGAATGCGTGAAATGGAAATTGATTGGGGTCTTACCACCGGCTGCGGCGGGGACGCGCTTAAGTAAGCCGGGCGCGCAGTTTACGCGCGGCAATAAACGCCGATCTCTCCCTCTCTCTCTCTCTCTCTCTCTCTCTCACTCTCTTCGCTCGCCGCTGCGCGCAAGAGCGCGTGATCGAGATTTACGAACGCACCCGGCCAATATCCCGAGCTCGTGCGCCACCCACGCGCAGTGACGAGCTGGAATTTCCAAACTCTCTTAGTCTATGGCTTCTAGAGTTGGCTTAATTATGAATGCTGCTCGCGTGCTGTCGAGAGATTTTTGGAGCTGCTTTTCAGGGCTTCTGCAGAGGGCTGCAAATTTGTTTGTGCGCGAACGCTTTTTGCTTGCTGAAGTAGTGTCGGCCGAAGCGTTTTAATATTGTAAAATGCACGCTGTGTCTCATCGATTTTATTTTAATTACAAAGCGCCCGAGCTTCGCGTGCCTTGGCTCAAAAACAATATTATAATTATTGCCTGACCTTTATAAATTCGAAATTTTCATTTATTTAATGTACCTAACGTGCTATTTTATTAATAATTCGATATATCGCGTTCGTTTACAATATTTCTCAAATTGAAAAATAAATAGTCCAGAATTTTCGCTCTAAATACCAATGTTGCCTCTTCAAATTTATCTCACTTATTTCGCAACAATAAAAAAAAAACTTTGTAAAATTACTCGCTTCAACCCGTTCCATCAAACTTCATTAAAGTAAAATATAAAAGGCATTTCTTTAACAACTTCATCAATCTTTTCATTCCAGTGCCTAATGCAAATATCGGATCATTTTATATTGAAAAGGATAATTTTCGGTCTATACGCGGGTGCGTTTGATGTCATTTCTCCATTCACTAATTAAATTTCAAATCAATACAGTGACAATCAATGTCCCCAATCTTCTTTTTCTTTTTATTTAAATGACTGCATAATAAAGACAATAGAATCTTCCAATAATAAATACTCATTTTTCGGTAAATATTATCAAAAGATTAGTTTTTTATATTCAAAAAAAAAAATTGGTTTAAATTCTTTTTTAAAAAAAATTTTTTCCATCTTCACTGAAAATTCGTCGAAAATTTCGCATCGACCCAAAACCCGATCACTCAGCCTCACACACTATTCAATTTTCCAGCTCCTCCCGCAAAAATATTTCCAAAACTCCCTCAACCCCAAAGAAGACCGCACTTTTAAGCCCGTACAATTTGTAACACACCGTGTCCAAAAAGCCCAACAACACATCCCCATTACCGCTTCAAAAAAAAAGAAAAAAAGAAAAAGATAAAACACCTTGCCAGTACCAGCAGGTCGTACATCGTAATCCCCTCGCAGGTATAATTCTCAGCGCCACAAGTTTGCTCTGTAAAAAATAAAAGAAGGAGCAAAGAACACAGAGGCTTACATAGAGGCAGGTGATAGGAAAACAAGGCTTGGCGGCGCCTTCGAAACGGAAATTGATTAGGGTCGCTCGGTCGCTTAAACAAACGCTGGCAGGACGAGGCGGCCCTGACGGCGCTGGCCCGGCAATAAATGCCAGCCCTGATGACAAAGTTCGCGCTTCGGGCAAGTGAATTTCCAACTCGCGAAAGGTGAATGGCTAGGAGCGAGAGGGAGCTGCTCTGGATTCCTCGCTGCATTCAGGAGGAGTAAAATGGGGGGAGGCGTCGTCATTCAAGTCCTCGACATTGTCTCTAATAAATTACGGGAGAGGCCCTGTTGGCTTCTGCTGATCTGGAGCTAAGTACACGGCTGCTTGGCCGTTCGTTCTCGCCCCGCGGCCGGATCTCGCCGAATGGGACCTGCTGAGGAAGGAGTTGCCGAGTGTGCTTGGCAAATGGCTTATGTGCGGGAACTAATTTTTCGGAACCCCTGCTTACTTTTCGCTTATTCGCTTCACCGCATCTGAAGATGCTCGATTAACAATCTGTTTTCAAATTTTCGTCCTTGCTATCTTCGGATAGCTAACAAAGTCTCACACCTCCAAAACATGAAGGACGTGCAGCCGTTTCCATCCATCCATAAACAAGACACAAAAGAAACTTTCTATATCCTTTATATATTTATTCTCCATTATTTGATTAAGGTATAGTGAGAGCAAATTGCCGGCATATTTCACAGGGCCGCTGGCACAGCGCGCGGCCGACGAGCTCCGCAGAGACAGCAAGACAAGTAGTACAAATCGTTGTTATGGATGACGGATGAGAAGCGATTTCACCTAGCTACAGGCGCGCCAAGACGCCCGGAACCCAGCGACTAATTAGATGATGGGACAACAAAGCCCTTGAGAATTATTTTTAATTAATACTTGCCAACATATTTCCGGATCCAACTCTTTTCTCAGCTTTACCTTTAGATTTATTGTATTATATATTCAGTTGAGCTTATGTACGAAATAATCGCCGCGCTTGAGCCGCTTCTCCTCTCCCTTCTTAATTTTAATTCAACGCCGAGCATTAATTTTCTCCGAGTCAAGAACAGTCCTCGGCTGGATCTCCGATATTTAGCACTTGCGTATAGCGAGCCTCTCCACATCAAACGCGTCACCTGCCAGCGCTCAAAATTTCCCTCCCCTGCGCAGTATACACTTGAAGCTCTCCTCGTACTTTGGACTTGTGCCTTCTTCCTTACAGCGATCCCGAACTTTATCAAGCCTCTAGCTTCTCGCTCGTCGATCCTGAACAAAAGCCAGCGTCCTCGCGATCTCGCGATCTCGCGGTGCTATTAGCGGAAAAGAAGCGGCCGCAAATTTTAATTAACCCAAGCTCCCCCGCAACAAAGAGAGATCTGCAGCCGCAGAGCGCGCTGTCTCCTTTCTCTCGCGCTCGCCCGTAACATCTCCTCGGCTAATTCTCGCTCGCTCGCAAAATATCGGAATAAATTGCACCCGCTGCACTCCTCCCTATATAGAGAAAAAGGCGGTAGGGTGAGGCCCTTATCGCTCGTCCGCTCGACTGCTCTTCCAAGTGAAGGCGCTCTGCTGCCGCCGCCGCCGCCGCTGCTACTAGGGGTTATATACGTGTCGGCCCCAAGCGCGTCTTCTTCGGCCTTGTTTGCCGAGGCTCGCTAACGGCTGAATCGGCGCCACCCCCGCGCGATCATCGATTATGCCTGCGTTGTTGCCGAGCGAACCTCCAACTATCATGGCTCCCTCTCTGCGCGCTATTTTTATATATACCTCTACGCGCACGCTGTGTCATTAGGAGAGATCGCCGACTGGAATCTTTCTAGAGGTACGATCAACTTTCCAGACTTTTCTTGCCGATTCAGCTATGCTCGCAGGCATAAATTACCGCAACTTTCGCGCCCAGAGAGAGAGAGAGGGAGAGAGGCTTATCTGTATTATAAGCTCCATCCGCGCGCGGCTGCGGCTTTTTCACTTTGGTTTATCTTTTGGAATTCGGGGAGAATCAGCCGGTTTTGCTGCGAGCGCGCTCCTGGAAAATTAGAAAAAATTAGACCTCGCCCGTGTCTTGAGATTCTCCAGTTTTATTATAATTTCCTCTGAGAAGTAGTATTTAATTAACGGCAAAGTACCTTTAATTCAAATGAATTTGGAAAGTTCGCTTCGCGGCCCCGGCCCCGGCCCCGCGGCCTTCTCATTTACTAAGTGACGGCAAGTATAACGCCAAGGCAACAAAGTAACTTCATTACACCTTGAAATAATTAAATTAGATTTATTTTCCGAGCTCGCGGCCCCCTCAATTAGAGATGCTACAAGGGGATTCTTCACTGATACACTTATATTATATACAAGTTACATCAACGAGAGTGCACCTCAGCTTTTTAAACTTTACTTGCAGAATATTTTACTACTTTAAATCTCTTGTGAAATTCCCTCGATTAACGAAATATTTTGACTTTACAAAAAGCAAATTTATAGAATCGTCAGAAAAATTTACTAAATTATATCTCCTCTTCCACCGCATCCCATCTCCGACCTCGGCCAGCCGATCGGTCGCCGAAACAAACTCGAAAATTAGCATCGGCCCGCTCCTCTGAAATTCGATTTCGCTTTTTCATCGCCCGGGCCGCGCGTTATCCCATAAATCCGGCGCTCGCGCTTAGCAGCTCGCTCTGAAAGGAACGACCCATGTATATACATACACCTCGAGAATCCAAGCTATATCTATACTCCATAGAAAGAGGGGTGGGGGGGGTGCCTATAAGGACATATATACCCTCCTGCGAAATCGAGCGGAAAGATACGAGCGAATACGTAATATCCGAGAAGGAAGCCGATGGGAGGGGGTGGGGGGTGCAGAGCAGCTCCCCCCTTTGTCTCGCGTGCATATAGGGCTGCGCGCTGGCGACGAGGTGCGAGAGCGAAAGAAAGAACCTGCACGCGCGAGCTTAGGAGCATCGCCCAGACATCGATCTCTCGTTGCGCGCTCTGCGCTGCTCCTTCCGCATATAGCTGCGCAGGCAGCTCAGAAAAGGCCCGCTCTTCCTTTCTCTTGCTTTTATCGTTTTACCCGCCGCGAGCGGATCCTCCTCTCCTTTGCTCTCTCTCTTTTTCCGGGCGGTGTGCTAGCTCTGCGAGCGCGTGTCAAAGATTATGAAATTTCGCCTGCTGCAAATCGAATGCGAGAGACGGCAATTCTCTCTCTCGTGTCTGTTGAAGGTGTGCGCGGCTGCTTGTGGATAGCTATATATGCGAGAACTGCTACCGTTTCTTTCGCGGAGAGCGCTTCTACTTTCCATCGCCTCTGGCCTCCTGGCTGGCTGGCTGGCTGGCTGGCTCGCTATATAGAAATTGGACGGCTCGATAAGGAACAATCTACAATTGTGATTTCCGCCAGAGACAATCAATCCAGCCGCCTACGAATCCTTACTCTCTCCCTCTCTCTCTCTTTCTTGGCTTTTTAACTTTTTATTTCTATCTCAAGGCGATTCGCAAGATTCGCCTCCCCCTCTAGCTTATGCGCTGCTACACTGGCTTATGGCTTTGAGAGCCAGCGTTTTCGCCGCACTGCCTATTGTTAAGGTTTACTTAATTCTTTCAGTGCAATGGATTTTTTTTTCTTTTTTTGGAAAATTTGGGGAAATCAGGAATGTGTACTATTTTTTTGATTAAATTGCGTTTTTCCGTTGTGGGGAATTTCAATATTCGTATGTCTGATAAAAAAGGTATATACGCAATGTTTAAAATTATTATTTTATCATGAATATAATAAATTTTTTAAAAAGTCCCTACAAGTAACGAAGCAAAAACTTTTAGAGCCATGTTTTTTTTTCTCTCTCCAAGAAACATAAAATTTCAGACACACTCATCTCAAAACAATGCAATTTATATAAATTTTTATTTTTCCATCTACCGGTACAATAAAGTTGAAAGATAAAAAAAAAGTGGACGAGCGCGCAGTCAAAATACCATTTTCGTGGGAAAATTCGGTTAGCCAAAAATGTTTACGGAAACAAAATATATATGAAAGAGGTAACATTTTTGAATGCAGTCGACAAACATTCGCTTGTGTGTATTAATAAATAATTGACTGAAATTGTGCAGTCGTAAAATAATTTTAAATTCTGTTAAACAAACATGAAAAATTGCCCTTGTAAAGAGCCCGGACAAAAAATTTATTCCGCTCGCCCTTTTATAAATATCCTACATTTTTCTATATTCAATTTCTAAACAAAAAAACTGGATAACTAACTAAATAACACACCTCCACTGTTCTCTCGCAAATAAAATAAAAATACAATCAAACGAAACAATAATCACCACCGATGAATCGCATCCGCAAATCCACCTCTACAACCACAATTTCTCGACTTACCCTAAATCTTCACCGCCCCCTGCGCACCTCCAGCCGCAGATAAAAACTTTAACTCACCGCGAACGCACCCCCGTAAAAAAAAAAAAAAGAAACAAGTAAACCTCCAACTATCCGCTAATCTTCCTATCATCAACGCGCCCGTCAGTTTCAACGCACTTTCGTTTCATCCTGCAGCAGCTACATAGCAGCTACATAGCCGCAAGATCCGACGTCGTTTCATTGCTTTCGAGTGCAGGATGTACAGACGGCCTCTGACCGATATATATCTTATATAGAGAGCTTCGCGTAATCTACACTGTAAAAGGGAATCTGCAAAATCGCCGCAGTAAAACGCCGGGGGGAATAAAACCGGCCTCTGAATATAGCATTTACACTGTAAAAGTTTCATTAAATTTTAGCTGGGATCTGGACTCGCGCGCGCGGAATTCGGAAGCGAGGAACTCTTAAAATTTTAATGTGGATTTATTTTAAAGGCCCGCGGCGCGGGAATTCGACTGTTTGGACCTTTGGCTTCTGGATCTGGGTTGATGTTTCAGTTTTACACCTGCGATTGCCATATTATTTCGCTGGGAATACAATAGTCGACGGGCTCTGGCACGATGGAAATTTTATGTTAATTTTTAGCGTGGATTAAATTTCGCGCATTACGTGTCAACTGCTTTCCTGAATTTTGTCCTTCTATAAATACCGATTCATGAAGAACACGGCATTATAAAGCTGCGTTGAGAAATGAACAAAGAATACTTGGAAAAACTAAATCTAAAGCAGCATACGATTCCAGAAGAGCATATATATCCCCCCTTCGGGCCATAATTGCCCAAAGAGCGGATCTCCCGGCAAGCAGCGCGGCCTGCACCTTTCAGCTCAGTCCCGTGTTTCCCCCATCGATTATTTTTATCGAAGTGTTCCAGTCGACGGGCAGCGCATCGCTGACCCCGTCATCCGTCCACCCCCGCACCTATCGAGAGTGCATGCACCTCACAGCTCCCCCGGCGCGCCCGCGCGCTCCGACGAGCGATATATCCATCGCCGGGGATTCCGGGCACGAAATCCACCTCACCCCCCCACTATCGTTTTCGCTGCTGCTGCAGCAGCATCATCCCCATGGGGTAACGCGAAACGTCAAACGTAGCGTAGCGAGCTCTCGCTGTACTTGTGTGTCTGTGTGTCTGTGTGTCTGTGTGTCTGTGTGTGTGTGTATGTGTTTTTAGCAAGGGTCGCCGGGGTAAATAAAAGCGAGTGCTCCTGAGTTTATGGAAAAGGTAGGAAAGAGAGTCTCACGTCTGCGGCGTGTATGCAAAGGAGATGAAGGTGAGAGAAGGAAGGGCGAGGTCGTAGATTTTTTTTTTCTTTTTTGAAGATGATGGGAGTGGGTGGGCGCTGATGGGATGGAGAGGAAGGTGGATGAGTTACGAGGAGGGCTTCGCGGGAATTTTTAAGATGCGATCGGAAAGTTGAACGCTTATTTTTCATGTTTCAAGATAATGCTGACATGTACTTGTACTTTTCCTATTTTTTTACATTCTTCATCTTTTTATGTTATTTTCAAGATGAGGAATTAAAGTATTTACAGTACAATTTTTAAATATTGATGCAACTCGATTTTCAAACCATAATGTCATTTCACGAAATAAGCGATTTTGGCAGATTAATGCGCGTATCAGCGACGCTTATACAAATTTCACTTCTAATTGCAGTCTATAATCGTCGCACAAATAAAGATTTCAAAAACGTAGTTGGCTGCTATTAAATCGTTAAATTCCTTCCTTTAAATAAAAAAACTTCATCATATCATTCTGCTCGTGTAACATTACATATTCAATTGAGCCGAGTGCTTCGTAAAGGAAAATTGACACTGCTGATACAATAACAGAAGCCAAATAATTGAAGCTAACAAAGCCGCGCAACCCAATATCCAGAGACTTTTCGAAAAGGCGAGCCACTAAATTAAAGCTCCCTCATTACTCGCCAGGAATCCAAAAATCACATTCCTCGCAGCAGCAGCAGCAGCAGCATTGCCCTCTGGAGCTTTCTTGTTTCAGTCCCGTACTAATTTTTCGAGAGCTCACAGCTCATTATTCGGCCTGTCCTGGCAGCAGCTGAATTTTCATTGCGTTGAATATCAAATATTTTTTTCTCGACAAAATAGAAGCCTGCCAGCAGTGCGCCGCGCATTCCCGGAATTACCAAAACAAGAGCCGACACTGGCCGACTAATTTTCCAGCGAACTCTGATTACGTTTTTCCGTTCCCGCGAAAGCACGCACTTCGCTCGCGCGCTCTAGGTATCCCCTTTCAAAACGCCAACGCAACGAGAAAAAACCTTTAGCAGATCAGCTTTCAGCCCGGCAAAGATTCGCATAAATAAAGTTCCACGGGCGCAGCGCTTAGGACAAAAAGCTCGGCTGTCGGTCGGTTACGACATTTTTCCTCTATCTCGCTGTAGGTGCGTGTGGGCGAAAAAAAGAAAAGGAAGCTGCGGCCATTGGGGAAAAAGGAGTGTCCCAAAAGGCTAGCCCATCGATTTCTCCCACAAAGAGAAGAGACTGGACATACGGCAAAATAAATTAAGCCATGGCAAAATTACCGCTCCAATGACTAACTTCCGGCCTAATTGCAACTCACCTAACGAATCCTTGTTTCCCCACACGCGTAGCTTTACATTTCTCGCCCGGAAAGGCTGACTTTTACTTTTGACGAGAGCAGAAATTTCTCCATTTGAATAACCAGGTCCGGCCGAAAATGGAGATGGCCACACATATAGCGAGGCGGTTCAGGTAGCGCGCGCTTATGAAGAATACGCGCCGATCTCGAATTATTTTCGACATTTCCAAGCGCGCGGAACGCAGAGAGAAATAGAGAGGCGTCTGTTTTTGTTTTAGAAATCAGCGGAAAGTGCGTGGGAGGGGCTAGTTCGCTCGGGAACCCCGTTTGAATTAATCCAACTTTCGATATTTTCAATAAAATCATAGCTATAGCGCCGGAGCATTCCGCCATTAAAACAACGCCGCGATTAATTGCCGAGCGCTGTGAGCGAGAGTCGGCGTTGTTTTAATGGAGGAATGCTGGTATACGCTGTGGAAATTGAATGTAATGCAATGGTCGAGCAGAGGGCATATCTCCTATTCGTGGACCGGCTCGCTTACCGACTGCGTTTGAAAGTTCGGAAAATCAAGTTTTTGAATTTAGCCGGTAATTCGCGAATTTCGCCGTATACGTACGATTTATTAATTTAGAGCCGGATGAAAATTGGAGAAACTCTGTTATATTAATCCGAGATTTTCCTTGCGCTCCAGCGCTCGAGTAAAAAATCGCGAAACCAAAGGTACTTGAAGCTAATAAAATAATTACAGCGCTCGGCTCGCTCCTGAAATAATTTCCCTACTGCAAAAAGGAAAAAAACAAGGTCAATTATCGCCACACTATTTCCAGCCGATAGCTACAAAGAAAACGGCCCGCTCTCTAAAATCTCGCCAATATCGACGGCACATTACACAGCTCCCTCTCTCTCTCCAGCGCGCCCGTTCACCTATTTCATTTTACGAGAAATATATACGCTCATTTGCCGTTTAATATCATTTGCCGGCTCTCCAAGCCGCTGGACCCCCCAGCCCTCAGCGGAAAATCGATCAAACGTACGCGTTGGCGCGCGCTAATTGCGTGATCCGATTTTTCAAATTAAATTTCTCTTTTTCGCACGGGCTTTTCCTATATAAGGCCCTAGAGTGCCGCCGCGCGCTGGCTCGATGCTCGCGTTCTTTGAAGCTGCGATCGGAAAGGGATTTGGAAGAGCGAGCTGAAATTTCTATGTGCGCGCAGAGCTGTTACGTGTGCGTCGATTGTCGAGTGCTCGCTGGAAAGTGAAATTTTCCGCGAGCCCAGTGCAGGAGCGACCTAATTTTCGCGCTTCATTTGAGAGTGCATTTGTTTTGCAGTTCCAACTATATTGCTTACCGCCTCGAGAGGCCGAAAAAAGTATAATTTTTCCCTTTACGTATTACTTATAACACAGCTGCTGCTAGCTGCTTTATTGGGCGGAGCGCGTTTTCCATCCGTTATGATTTTGTCTGTTAATCAGAGAGCAGTTGAAATTTCACCTCGAGTGCTTTAGCTATATACGGGCAATAGCTAATTTGCTCTTGCATATTCCGAAATTAAGCAGGCTTCAAAAATCAATGAACCGATCGCAAACTCTACCATTCTCCAAAAGGCGAACTCGTCACCTTTAAAAAATAACCTCTCCTTAAGCATCCATAAATAACTAGCAGCAAACCCGTCGATCAGAAGCCGCATATCCCCAGAGCAGCCTGCGCAGCCGTCACCTAGCACAAAATCTCCCTCAACAATTCGCTCTCGCAGCCGCATCGAAAATTCATCCTTTTTTTCTCGCGCCCTGAGCCCTGTACTCTCGAAAAGCCGTAACACCCTGGGGATTCCAGGACGCGCGAGCTAGCCAGCTCTCTCGCATTGATTAATTAATTTTCTAACTCGAGCAGATAAGTTCAAAGGGAGGAGCGAGCGCTGGTAATTGGATTTGCCAGGACGATCGCCTAATGCACCTTTAGAGCGCGATAACGAGGACGCGCTCTCGCGCAGCGCGCAGCAGCAGCTGATTAACGATAAGACGAATGCGGAGCCCTTTGAAAAGAGCCGCTTCGTGTCGGCCGTATAAGCTTCCTTCAAAGCCGCGCGCTCCTTTTTTTTCTTCTTTTTACAGCGAGCCGAGCTGGGATCGGGGATCGGATATGTGAGTGGCTGATACTGAGCGGCTGATTGGCTCGCTGTTGATTTTTTTAATCGCCGCTGAGCGGGAGGCACCACCTTTTTTTGCTCGATTCTCGGTTATGCTTTCTTAAAATGCACCTGGCTTTTTAGTGCCAATAATTTGCAAACTTGTAATTATGAAAACTGCAGACCTGATTTTATCGAGTTATTAGTTATTTTGCAGAAAGGGACATTAATAAACTAATATTAGGTAAAAATTTAAAATTTAATATAGATCAAATTACTCTGCAAGCTGCACTCTAGCAATCTAAAGGTGAAAGACACTGCAGTGCCTCCCTGAAAGGGCAACGGCTTTGCGAGCGAGCTCAAATTGACCGACTGACTTGAACGGCGCAAAGTGCGTATATATACACGCGCGCGGCCATTTAATTTTCATTTTACACATCAGGTATAATATATAAAAGAGCCAAGTGTTGAGCAGCGCTTGGAATTTCACAGCCTGCTGCCTCGACGGCACGCGTGTGCCTTCATAAAGTTGTGTTAATATACGCGTAAACGGCCAGCCGAGGCGTGTATTTACCGCGCGCGTCAGTAATAAGCCGAGGCGAGAAAAAGCGCCGATTATTCATTTATACGGTTAGCCGTACTTTTTTCAATTTCATTGTTTCTCGCCTGGATATCGAGGTGAATATTCAAGCTTTTTTCCCTCTTTAAAAATTATTATTTTGTAATAGTTGCACTTTTGTTGAGCGAAAAAAATCTATAAAAATTTTCTCCTTTTTATTTTTACTATATTTATTGATCGCGGGGTATAAATATTTTATAAATTAAAAAGTTTAATAAAAGAAGACTATATAACCTTTGAAAAAGGAACAAATATCATTTTGTATTTTACTCACGCCTCATTTTTACAGCGTATTAAAGTATCGAAGAAAAAATAAATACCAAAACTTTCTTTCCTAACCAGTCTTGCATCACAGGGAAAAAAAGATGTCTATAATAGTGCAGTTATACATTCGCGTTCTTTTTTTTTTAACTATTTTAATGGCGCTCCGTTAGTGGCATTAAGCTTAATTGTAAAATCTGCTTTAATAAATGGAACAGTAGGTGCGCATTGGCAATTACTTTAAAGCACCAATAGATTTCGGCTGCACTCTTATTTCTCGTATAAACCCTAATTGCCCCATCGGATCAATTCGATACTCGCGCTCGTGGGGAGCTTTCCACTGCAGTGCATGAATGGCCGGGCGGCTGGTTACTGGCGGCTAGAGGGGAAAAACGATAGAAAGTGGCAAAAAGCGGTATTTCATTGAAGCTTTATTTTATTCCTTGATTAAAGGAGTTAAATCATTGAGCAGTCAAAGCGTCGACTATTGTTTTAAATACTCTTTGAAAAGTTGAAATTTTTATTTTAGTCAATAAACGCGACTGTCCGATATATCTAATTGTACCGCAGAAAAATAATTCTCCTTGAATATTTCAAACAGTGAAATAAAAATCGAAAAACCAGCCGAAAGCGACAGTCGACAAGAAAGCTTTAAAAGCCACAAGCCAAAACGTACACAGATTACCTTTTAAGACCTAATCCAGTAGCCCCCACAAGAAGTAGCTAATTAAACGAAATTAGCCTCTCGCAAATAAGCAGCCTTCCCCGCATCCCTCAAGCCAACCTCGACCCTCCACTCAGCAGCCAAATCGACCCCTCGGCCAACGCACTCGCACACGCGGCCGCTCGCATATTAAACGCATAAACAAAGAATTAATCGCCGGGCTAATTGACGGCTCCTCGCCCTACAGCCGCGCAAATTGCCAGCCCGGCCGGATTTAAGAGCGAGCGGACTGACGAAGGGTCCGCTGAAACAGCGGAAGCATACGTCTTACATCCAGCCGGCGCACAGTCACTTCCTGCTCAATTTCTCGGACCCTCGGCGCGCAAGGAAATCGGCATCGTTCGCACGCGCGCTTATTTACGTTTTTTTCCTTTCGTCACGCGCGCGGGCCGGCAGTATATACTTAATAATGGCGGTGCGGCTCGTCGAAATTTCCGCGCGGGGAGGGCGATTTTTTACGGGCGATCGCGATACGATGACGACGATCGTCGTTTGCGGAGTGCGCTTTCAGTCCGGAATGGAGAGTCGTAAGTCTCCGGGCTTGGGCGCGCGAGGTCATTGAGAGGGGAGATTGCGAGCGCCGAGCATTGTGAGAGAGAGAGAGAGCAGAGTGAAATGGGCTGCGGGGAGAGAGGAATTTCGAGAATTATTTTTCGAGGCAGTTTTCAAAAGTGGTCGTTTGCAGAAGTTTAGGGATTTTTCATTGCTCTAGGGCGGGCTGGCGCGATGTTTGGAGAGAGAGAGCGGGACTGCGAAGCGAAAGGTTATAAGTTGACCGGTTTGCGGAGCGTTTACTTCATCCATTCTTGTTAATGTTCGATGAATTGTGAAGATAGTAAAGTTGGATTTTTATTTTTAAAGCGGACATTGCCAGCTACCTATATCTGCGGCCAAGTTATTTTATATATTTACAAACTTAAACTCATAACCATCGATTGATTGTTACATTATACAAGTTTGTGTCAAACCGTCTAGTTTGACGCCCCTCGTCAAAGCCCCCTCAGCACGTCCAACACACACACACACACACCTTACCCAGCATACATAATTAACGCAGCTCTTCAAAGATAAAAGTTCAGGCAAAAAGTCAGACTACGCACGGCCATATCCCAGGAATATCGCAGCTCATCTCTCGAAAACATCAAGTCAGTCCCATAAATGTTAATCAAGTCAGTGAAAGCCCTCGCGCAGCCGCTTACATACATCGAGAGAGAGAGAGAGAGAGAGCGACGCCATCAGCGCCACACGACAGCGACAATACTCCTCTCAATACATTTTCCTCGACGAAAGTGTCACGCAACTTTCCCTTCGCTCCTTCAACGCATCCATGATACATGTATCCTCCTTAGCGTTCTCCCGAGCTTCCCACCCCCCTGTGCACAGCACCTCGCATCATACATGTATATAAGCGCCGACTCGATCGCTCCTCTCTCGCTCGCGCTCTGTATTATTCACGCGCGCAGCTCTCTCCTTTTCCATCAGACCGAGAGTGAGAGAGAGAAAACGAGCCTTGCACTTGACACAGTTGACGCGCGCTCGAGCTCTACGTGTCAATATTTTCCTCCCGGCAATATATATCGGCCTTCTCGGAATTATTATCCGTTAAGCAGCCCGACGACTCGCTCTCACCCTCTCTTCCCCCTCTTCTTCTTCCGCGCGACGGAGAGCTGATTTAGTGCGATGAAATATAGAGAGAGAGAGAGAGAGAGGCCGTCGACCTGAGGGAATATGAAGGCGCGAGAGCAAGCGGGGGCGTTATTTATTTTTGGCCGATTAGCGATTATTTTGTAATGGTCGTGTGGGGAATGTGGATGCGTGGGGGGCTCATGCTCTTGCCTCTTTCCGAGGGAAAGTGTTTAATGAAAAACTGGATGATTTATATGGGGGTGCTTGGGAGTGAGCGCTGGGCTTGCCAGTTTTCGGCTACGTTCATTTTTTTTCGGCTTGCTACAGTTTTCGAGACTTTTTATAGATACTTTTTACAAAGACCATATCGATAAACTCAGCTGATAAGGTTGTCTAGGAAACAGGTATTTTAATTTATAAGGCTTTGTAATCAGTAATCACAAAGCAGTTTCAAGAAAAATCCAATTCAAAAGTGTGCTTTGCCATCTTCATTGACAAAGTGTTCCAAGTACAAGTTAATTCAATTATTGTGGAACCAATTTAAAATTCATTTGAGCAGTTACATCACAGGTCGATGGTCAAACACACACGAGACTTGATATTGTCAAACGTGCGTTTTCTTTTTTATTTCTTGATTATTTTTTAATCACTGCCAATTGATTTTTATCGCCTATTGTACACTGCCATTAATAGAAGATAAAAGAAGCATAAAAGTAAAAAGAGGTATACATATAAAATTTGATGAACGAAATAATAAATTATGTCGGCGCACGCGACAATTTCGCAATATAATTGATGTCAATAAAGGACTTTTGTTTTTATACCAGCGCGGTACATTTCCATTATATAGCCAATACAATCGGGTTATTATCAAACATCATTGTTATCATTCAATTTCCCTGAGACAATACACTATTATATACATATTTTAATAAAAAGTTCCAATATTTATCTAACTACAAATCCCTGGAAATTCCAATATTTAAGCAGAAATCCTTCAGTCAAACAATCAATTAAAAATCTCATACATTATTCGGCCGCTGGAAAAAAGAAAGAAAAAAGAAAGATCAACAGTGAAAATTTTCAGTTTTCCCATCTTGAATAATCCCGTTAAAAAACTTGCTCTCCTCGCCCCAGGAAGATTACAGCCTCGCTGAGCTCTGTAAAAAGGCGTGTAATCTAGCCGCCCCCCCCGCAGCCTGAAACTATGTAAAGTGTAAATCAGCGCTCGCAAGCTCCACCCCCTAAAGTCATCGCGCTCCCCGCGAGCCGCATTCGCAAAAGAAAAGCAGGGCTCATGATGAGATCTCGTCGTCGCTCGCGGCGACAATTGGGTTAGCATCGAGCGCGGAATTATACCCCTCTCTCTCTCTCTGTCGTTGGAACGACATTAAAGGCGGAAGGACAGCGGCCTATAAATGGATCGCGCGCGGAGCATCCGACAAGAGAGCCAATAAAGCCCAGCCGGCGCACATGCCTCTCTCTCTGTCTATTATGTGTATCGCGCACTGTCCATACGGTTTTCGAGCCGCGCGGCACGTAGAGACCATGGGAGACGAGAGGGATCGCACCGTGGGGACTACAGCAGTGAGAGAGAGAGAGGATAGCGGCACACGAAAAATAATGTATGTGCGCGGGGGTGGGCTGGATCGATATTGAGCTCTGATGCGTCCTAAACGCGAACTGTCGGCGCTTGTAATTGAGCGGGGGAGTTGCCGGCTTGGGGGAGATAGCTATGACTTGCCTGTGTTTTTGGTGCTTTGCTGGCCAGGAGAGTTGTGCTAGTTGTAGGCTGGCTTATCTCACCTCTGCTAAGAGTGCTTGTGCGCGATTTTTTTTATGAATATATGGTGCGCGATAGAAATTATGGCTGATTTGGCTGCTGATAATAGAGGCTTTTTTTTAATTTATACGCTTCTTTGAGTTATGGATATAACCAAGTTTTAGGAATCGTTTGATTGCAGTTAAGATTTTAACATTCTAATCAGTTAAATATCACGCTTTATAATTTTTATATTAATATAAGGATCGATAATTCTCTTAGCGAAGGTATTTATTGTGTCTTATAGAGATTATTGCACTAAAATTAGTAGATAATATTTTCTTATTATTTTATTTTAATAGATCAACGGTTAAATATGAGGTAATATTTCAGTTTACTTTCAAAGGTAAATATATCACGACTTTCCCAACCGCCTGTACTACATCAACATAATTCTTATTATTATTCCCAATCGTAAACTTTATAAAAAACTACACCCAAAACTCCCAATCCATCCCAACCCTCACCAAGAAGCAAACTTCGTCAAACACCCCCCCAACCCGGAAATATTTTTTTCTCAGAACAAGCGCTCTCCAGCTTCCCGTGCCAGAATTTTTGCCGTTCAATTAGCGCAGAGTACCAACTACTGAAACAGCCCGTAAAATGACCAGGAAATAATTTGCCGCACTCGCTCGTCTATATACACACAGAGCCAGGACGAAATTTAAATAGGCGCACGAGTGTTTCCGTTATATTTGTGGCGAGTCCGCTCTTTAATTAGGTTAATGAGTCACAGTTGGGCTGTGATTAATTTTTCTTCGAGCTAACCGCGCCGCTGGCTTTTTGCCGCTTTTCGTCAAAGGGAGAAGCCGGCGATTGATTTTGCGTGCGGCTTTTTTTTTCGCCGCGGCAATATTGTGAGTCGACGAGCGCTGTTATACGTTGTCGCCGCTGCTGTTGCTGGAAAAATGAAAGAGGAAAACGGCGGGAGCGAATGTAGAATTTTCGTTGATAAAATTTATAGTAATAATTTGCAGCCGGCGGATCGGGCTTGTATTTTTGAAATATGACTTCGCGCGCCGTTGAATTTCGTTTTGAAGTTTGCAAATTGTCAGGCGAAGTGCAGCCGGTCAATCAAAGTGAATTAATAGAAAAGTTTTGGTAAAATGAAATTAAATTATTGATCTTTCGGAATTGTGATGTCATTAACAAGCTACAGTTAAAATAATAATTACAGTAAAATCGCGTGTGCCATTCCAAATATAGGTATCATGAATTCAAATCACGGATATAATTGTCGATAAAATAAATTTTCCGGCCCTGCGGAATTATTGTTCTGATAATAATACGAGACAAAAGTTCAAATAATAGAGACATTATAATGTGCATGACGTTAATGTGATATTTTTTGCGTCACAGCGTTATTTTGTATATAATTCAAATTTAAAATAAATCACGCTAGAGTTAATGTCGAGTAAATGATGATTTGTAATAATTTCGAAGCTCCGTCCTGTAGATATTAATATTTTAGCTTTACATCTCAATTTTTATATGTATATATATATCAGTGCAAATAAATGTTTATTGCAGTAAACATTGAAAACGTTTTATTGTATTTATTAAAATAGCAAATCTTTTTTTGTGGATCCAGAGCTCGTTCGTATAAACCACACCTTGAGCTGATCATCAGCACAGCTTATCAGACTCTCGCATATTCCCATATGGCTCCGCATATCAAAGCCCAAGTACCTCGAAGAACTCGACGAAACACATTCCAGCCTGCACTACTCTAATCACGTTCAAACTCACTAACTAGACTTCCTAATCCCGCCAATAAAAGCATCATCCTACTCCCGCAAGCTATATTCCTCCAGCCGCATCACAAATTCATAAGCCAACAGCTCGAATTGCCATAGATTTTAGCTAAAATTATCGCCTACATCGCGACGACTCTTCCAGCGTTTATAGACGCTTTCTTTGCTATCAGCGGCAGCTCGCGCACAATAGCGAGGCCGCAAGTATAATGCTACTTTGCCGCGCGGAAAGTTCGCCGCGGAAGAATATAAGCGAAGCGGAGGCGCGAAATTTATCGGGCCGAGAGCCGAGAATAAGAGAGACAGAAGTCAAGGATTTGTTTGCGAGTTCGAAAAGAGGAGGTTCATTGATTTCTCTCCGAGAGAGCTGGCATTGCGCTAAGTGCTTTATACTCGCATTTGTTTTGCAGGATGGAGGAAGGCTTGCCGGGAGGGATTATTCTTTTTTTTCTTTCTTGCCTGCCATCGCTTTCTATGGAAATGGGCGCGTGTAGGCCTGCTTACAGACTATCATTCGTTTATTTTTTTTTCCTTTCGGTGCTCACGCGCATAATTCATATAATAATAAAAAATTGCTGGAAAAGGATTTACAATATAGCGATATATCGGAGAAGCCGAGAGGATCAGGCGTTATTTTCACTTTAAATAACGTCTCGGCCGGAATAAAAGCCCGCCCAACATAATAAATACGCGTTTGACCTACAAATAAATCAGTCCATTAGCCCAGTACCTGAAAAGGGAGAAGCCCAACTCGGCCACAATATAAAAAACAGCGCTCTGCTAGCCCTCACAAAGGCCACTTTTTAATTATACCCCTCGCATATATAATAACCTCACACACGCGGCATCTCTCCCAAACCACAAGCCTCGTCGACGACACTTTAATAAACCGCCCGCCATGAAAGAGAATAAGAAGAAGAAAAAAGGCAGATCCGACCTATCCGCGCATAAAAAAAAAAAAAAAAAACGCCTCCCTCCGCCTCGTCTCTCGGCGTGTCAAACTGCCGGCTCTCCCCGCGACGCGTGACATTTTTTAATATCGCCTCTCACGCTCGCGCGCGTCAAAGCGGCGGTAAATACATATAGGCACAGTCTATATCTCGAAACGCTGCAGCCGCAGCGCAGTGCGAGACGCTAAGCAGATGCACGGCCTGCACACAAAGAGAATATATAAGGGGATAGGGGGCAATCGAAGCCAGATATTAGATTAGCCATCGCTGCGGAGCTGATAAGGAGCAGAGCAGCTGCCGAGAGTGGCTGAGATTAATTTTATTGCGGCGCACTGCGGGACCGTAAGGAGTTTTTAATGCGCGCGAAAGAAAAGTTGCCGGCGGAAAGGGGGAGCTGGCCAGCTCTGCCGGCGCTCGGTAGATTCGCTGACGAAACGAACGGAAACAGAGAGGAAAGGAGGTGGAAAAAAAGAAGGTGGAGCGAGCCTGGGAGCTAGCAGGCTCGGATGGGAGAGTCATCGTCGCGGCGGCGAACGATTCCCTGGGGCGCTCTTCTCGGCTCGACGTCTCCTCGTCTTATTTTCCGACGGACCGAGCGAGCGACACTCTCGCCGATAACATCCGAAAAATCTCCCAGAGCGGATGGATATTCTCGGAGCTGCTGCTTTTACACAAAACCTCGATCCGGCCAGTGTTATGTAGCGCGACTGAAAACGCCACGAAATAACGCAATTAATCGCATTTGCATAAGGCAGGAGAGCTATGCTGCCAGCCTGCTGCCCTGCTGCTGTCGCGGTAATGGAATGTGTGTGTACGATTTTCACTTTTTCATTTTTTATCCGGGCTTCGGTGTGGGCGGTTGTTTTCTACTACGGGAGGGTATATATATAGAGAGAGAGAGCGGCGGGATCAGGCGCGTGGGTTTGAGGGCCGGTAAATAATTTAGGCTTTTGTAAGGGCGAAAGGAGGTGCGAAGGCCGCGCGGGCGCGTGTAAGTGCCGGATGAAAAATGCAGCGCTTTCTCGCGGAGAGATAAAGAGAAAGAGCAGAGAGAGAGAGGACGGTAATTGAGACGGCGATGATCGATATTTAGAACGGGTAATGACGGAGAAAATGTGTAGCGCGGGTGTATTGGATTTTTATTGAAAAGTTGCCGCCGCGAGAGCAGCGAGGCAATGCTAGGAGTGTTTTAGTTTCTGAATTTCCACCATCAATATCACTTTGGACCAATTCCGCTCTAATTTCAGAATAGTTCGCCCTGCGCGAGCGGCCCGCGCTCAATTTAACTTCATTCGCGGCTAAGCAGGAGATACGTTATACTACGAGGACGGTGCTCTGATTTTTGCAAGAGAGGGTTGCTTAATTTTTCAAATTTTTATTAAGAGCTTCGTCCTTTTAGGCTTCCGTTCTTTAAATGCTTCGTGGAAGTCACTGCGTGCGTTGCTACTATTTGTTGAACAATCAAATGCTGGCTTAAACTCTTATAACTTGAAGAAAAGTTGAAGGGATAGGTCTCAAATATCCATTGAAAAGAAAATACGTTTAAACCTAAATTATTATTAACAAGTTCAAAAACAGCCAAATTTCTTTCATTTGGATTCTGATTGTATTAGAAATAATAATTTGACGTTCATAGTTAAATTTGAAGTGTATTGATGGTAAAAAATTTTTCAATGGGTTTTGCAAAATTAAAATTTGAATCATCCAAAATGTTACGCAAATTCAAAACATTCTAAACAATATTTACCTTGCCCTTTATACATTCTTCAAACATAATAAGACATGATTTTTGACAGCAAACAAGACAGCTAGCATAAAAATTTACACTTTCAATTTAAAAACGCCAAGTAAAGCAAAAGCTCTGGTAATCAACCCCTCCCGCATTCGAAAAATCACCGATAAATCGGCGAGCCTATCTTCAAAAGCCAGTCCGAGCCACCCGCAGCCTATAAAACAAAAAAAAAAGCGACCACCAAAAATCTCTCACCCCGAGCAGCCCCGTAAAAATCGGAAGGAACGATAATTTCCCTCCCTCCGAGCAGCGAAAAGCCGGCGATTCTCCAGAAGCTCGAAAAGTATCCCCTTCCTGCTGACTCATCCCCTGTCCCTCGAAGAAAAAATGAAGAAAAAAATAATAACTTGCTTGGAAAAGCATCCGCCTAACGCAGTAATGCACTTATGATGATTACAGCACCTTTCCAGGTTCAACGGCCCCCCTCCAGCTCTCCTTAAGAAGCTCCTCTCCCCTCGGGCTCGGGCTGACAATAGCCGGGCCAGGCCCTAATATCATCCTTACTTAAAGGAGGAACTCTTTCCCTACTCTCTCCCTCACTTTCGGCCTTGGCTCGCTCGGCCATATATAACCGGCTTCTCTTGGGCGCGCTCGCGGTAATAAGGCCAGAGCCGAGTCCATTCGCCGGCAATAATAATAATCGTAAATAACGGCGATAAAGCCTCGTCAAGGGATGATGCGTACGCGCGCGCTCGGGGAAGGAGCTCTGCGCGCCCAGGCTTTATACTACAGTGCGTGAGTAGAGGAAGGAAGGAAGATGATGACTCTTTTATTGACGCGACACGCGCACAGCAGAGCGCCGGGCTATTAGCGCCTCTCGGGAGGCATTTGTTTGGATCTGTCCCCGAGCTCGGCAGGAGGGGGCTTGTTTTCGGCGAGTTTTGCGGTTCTTTTTTCGAGACGCCAGGAGGGATGTAATTCTGGCCTCGGAGGAAAGTTCGCCGGGGAGCAAGTTTCTTTTCAATTTTTTTCCCTCGCGGCAATTAAGGTCTGCCGCAAGAGCCGTGATTTATATATGCTCGGGCTGGATGAGCTGCCGGTTTGTCTACTCGGGGCCGAGTTGTATCGCCCTATGAATTCCGACAATTTACCCGCGCTCGCGAGAAATGCACTCTCTCTCTCTCTCTCTCTCAAAAAGCGCGAGAGAAACGCGCCTATTATTTTCCGACATGCATCACGCATCGCTGGGGACAAGTTAAAAAAATAAAGGTAAGGAAAATCGCAAAGAATGTAGCTTGGCAGCTGCCGCGCGAAACTAACCGCATTTCATTGAGGTTGGGGCTCGAAGCTCGAAATATAATTGCGCGACAACGAGCCAAGCACAATGAGTCCCCCGCCCCCATTGAGGCAGCAGCGGGCCGCGTGCTGCGCGGCGGCGGCGGCGGCGGAAAAGGCGCGAAGAATTTTCAGCGGCAAAATATAACGACGGCGATAATCGCGCCTCGCCGGGGATAATGCAATTTATCCCTCAGCGCCGGCGCGACCTTTATATTTTCCGCAAATTTACTCTCTTCTCCTAAAGGGAAAAAAGAAAAGTTAAAGAATAACAGGAGCAAGCGAGGGGGGCTAAGGAGGAAAGATAAAAAAAAGCTCTCTTGCACAAAACAACGATCACTCGTTATAGCCACATTTCCTCGCCGCGGCTTCCTCGCCTTATTCCTCCCTTTGTCCCTCCCTCTCACCCTCTCTACACTACAGTCTACACTGCAGTTCTCTCGCGAACGGCATCAGCTGTACAAAGCCGGTCCGTTATAATCTGGCGCACCTTTCTCGTGTTTGCCTGGCCTTATTAATTTACAAGGGCGAACCTGCCGCGGAGAGAGAGAGAGAGAGAGAGAGAGAGAGAAACGGCAAATATATCCCCCGGAGGAGCAGCGCGGGACAAAGACGCCAGATATTCCACGCTGCGCCTCGATATCGCGGCAAAGCTCCGCTAAGAGCCTGTTTAATTTATTTCGACCGCCGCGCAAGCACACCAAACTTAAAGCCGCTCTACGCGCGAAAAAGATCGAGCTTGCACGTCTATATATGCGCTTCTTTTTAAACACCGAAAGTGTCCTGAGAGGCTTTTTACTACTTTTTTTCTTCTCGAGCTTGCGGGGGAGTTGACGCACTTGCCGAAGGTTAAATGACGCTTTTGGTTTAGGCGAGCGCGGGCCGAGCTAACGCAGGAGAATAAATCGGCGGAAGCTTTATCTCTGAGAGCCGAGTGAAATTAAATAAAGCTCGATGAGAGGGAACTTGCCTCGCGAGCGATTCCACTCTGCTCTTTCGCTTCGATGTAAATATAAAAGATTCATGTATAAATTCATGAGGTGAGCTTTTTTCACGCGCGCTTGCAAGCTCACGGAAGGGGTGGGGGGAAGAATTACACGGCGTGCATCGAGCAGATTAGCGTGTAACGTGAGAGCGCACGGCCCTTTTTTACACCTGCAAAAAGTTAATTTACGTTTTCTGCTTTTTTTTCTTGTCTGAATTTTGCATGCCTTGGATGCAGCTCGCCCGGGCCTTTAATTAAAATATAAATTCCTATTATTCATCAACATTATATTATAAATCTCCAAAAATCAACTTCCAAAAAAAAGAACCGCTAAATTGAGTACTTGCTGAGCGGCATGAAATCGCCGCGCACTAGACATATTCGAAAGCCTCGCTGCAAAATTCAATATTCAGTCAACTCCTCCTTCTTCAAAAATAAAAAAAAAAAAAAAAAAAATCAATCGCGGAAAAAGCTTGACTGCAAGCTCATATCACCTCGGCTCATATTGCTGAAAACTTTACCTCGCTCGCGATAATTTACCCGCTGGCCGATGTAAACTTCGAGCCGCGCGTCACACAGGCCCTGTATATATCATCTAAAAGCTTTATTACGTCAACGACGAACGGGAAGGGAGGGGAGGGGGTGATTCGAGCCAAAATCGCCGATGCGGCAAATTCGTCCGGGCCATTGGCGAGGCAACGCTCGGCGCGCGTACACGCACACAGCCTCGAGCGTGTATAGAATGGATATATATATATATGTATATATATACATCCCCCAGCGGCAGTTGCAGAGCAGCGCCGGACAGCGCACCGGTTGCGATTAGTTAATATTCATTTAGGAGGCCGGGATTAATTTTTAGAGGCCCGGGAGATTGGAGGCATAGGATCGCTGACGTCGCTGTGCGATGTGTGGGCTTTGATTTGGTCAGGTTGGAATTAGTTGAGAGGGAATTAAATATTTCTAGGAAGGTAGGGTTCCGAGTACGGGATAAAAGGGGCAATTAAAGATAATAATAATGTGTTATTCCAGGTAAATTGCATTTGTAATTACGAGTTGAAAGCTACGTGTTACGGATATTACAGCAAATAAAAAGTAAATTTATTTATATTTACGTATAAATTGTTATGAAATGTGTATGCAGAATGAATTTTGAAAAGGGATAAACACGTAATAATCAGATTACTTTTTGGACAATTTTTCGAGAAACGCTCGCGTAAAATATTCCGAATAATGCATTTCAAAATCTCTGTATAATTATTTTTTCCTCATTTTCACATGGCAACAATAGAGGATTTCACACATTCAATTCGTGACATTTTTTCCATTAAATCTTCAGCTCCGCTTTATATTCCGGCGTTATTGTTCCAATATTACGTTTTACAAGGCATTATAGAGTGAAGCAGCCGTCAGCCCTAATTACCGCAAGCAACTCGCGCGCAAAACCAATAAAATTCGATTCCACAGGCTGCAGTTTTTGATTTCGCCTCTCTTCGGCCGCTCGCCCACTAGCCGCCCAGCTAACTTTTAATCAACGAATTTATCGGCCAAAAGTTCGGGGTCACAAACACCCATGTGTGTGTGTGTGTGTATACGCGTGCCTGTGCGTATACGTGTACGTGTACGTGTGCCTCAGGAGGGGTAATTATTTACAAGCCAACTGCTACACCGAATCGGCTGCGCGAATGTCGAACTACTACTGTGCTGCTGCTGCTGCAGCAGCAGCGAGCATGCAAGTTTAACCGTATAACGAGTAAAGTAACTCTCTCTTACCTATATGCGAGCGCGAATTGACCCATTTTGTTGTACCTGTCGCGGGGACTTGGTTTTCTTTATGTTGATGCGGTTCATCATGAGTTAATGGAATTCATTTCTCTTTTTGCGATTAAAAATTTTTCGGATTATGATTTTTTTTATTAAGCAGAGTTTTGTTTCTTCAATTGATTATGTAAAAGGTATGTTTCAAAACTTCTCGTTTACTGGTAGTAAATTATATAGTTGTTAGTAATAATTAATTGTAGTTTTTTTGTTTTTTTTTTATTCTTTATTTTTTAAATTAATTGTAGTTAAAAGAGAGTTAAAATAAAATAGGATTTTATAAATAACAATGTTATTGTTACATTTAAAACTAATGAAAATAAAAATGTATAATTCATAATTTCACAATATCAATAACTAGATTCATTAGCTTTTGTTTATCTAAATCCATAGAAATTCTATCATTAGCTAATATATAATTACCATATTATTCTATTACCCGTATCAAATATTACCATTTCCATATCAAGCCAAGATTTGAACAACAATCACAAAAATGTACTAATCAATGAAAACAGTAGTAAATGAGAAAAAAATCAGCCTCCCACTCCGTCTACATATAATACACAGCCAAGAATAATCCACTTGACAAATTAAGGCATTAACCTCCAGGCCCCGCCATCTTCAAAAACTTCATCCAAAGTCTCTTGATTCTCCCCGCATAAAGCCGGCCAATTAAAACTCGAAAAACTAGCTCCCCCTGTGGCAAAAATTAATCCAATAAACGTCCCAACAGATTAAACAGCGCCTCGCCTCAACGCTCTCTCACTCCTCGGTGCTAAAAATGAAAATCAATTACCCGGGAAAATTCGCCGGGCTCCGGAGTATCCTCGAGCGGAAAATATAATGCGCTTATTATTTTTTTCCCCAACCGCGAGAGTACAGCCTCTCCTCCGATATTACACACAAAAGCGGACGAGACAAACTCGGCCGCGGGTGTCCCAAGTTCGCTAACGAGTCGTAACGTCGCTGTCCCGTAATTCTTGCCGATAGCCCGCGGACTTCTCCGTCTCTCTCTCTCTCTCTCTCTCTCTCCCTCTCTCTCCTCTCGAGCCCCCGAGCGAAAAGGTCTCTCCTTAATTCCATCAAAAGCGGCGCGAGCGGATCTCTTGGGAAAAGCTACCGCGACATCGAAACTCGCGCGCGGGCCACGGCTAAATGCTAAATCGAGCGATTCCCCCGTGGTAGCTCGCTGCTGGGAAGATGTAGAGGAGGCTGGAAAACAAAGTTTTGATGAATGTTTATTCAATTTCGGAGGAGCGCGGGAGAAAGAAAAATCTGCGGCTGGCTGCTGCTGCTGCTGCTGCTGCTGCTGCTGCTGCTCTCGTGTTATTGTCCTGGCGACGTTTCATTTTTTTTTTTTTTTATTTCCAGGTAGAAAAAGCTAGGTCGAGTGGTAGAAGCCTGCGCCCAGGGTAATAATTGCGCTGTGCGCGCGTGCTGATCGATATGTAGCACCTTGCGCGATCTTGCGCCGAGGAGTGGCTTGGTTTTATGTATGTATGCGATTGCGGCAGCTGCATTGGCGTTTTGTAGAGTGTTGAGCTGGATTTATAGGATAGGCGCGTGTGTTTATATATCGGGGAAAGAAATACGCGCTGTAAATTTTGCTTTTAATGCGCGCATATAGTGACACTGCTCTCTGGCCTCTTGCTGCTGAAAAGAATAAATTCTGTGAGCTGACTTGAAGCGATGCTGTATGGCGTTTTATGTGTTTTTAGGGGCTCAAATTGCGGACATTTAAATAACAAAGTTTGCTAAGCCCGGCAAACAATGCAGATTATGCGCGTGAAGTTTTTTTTTTATTATTTTAAGAAGAATTTATTATGAATAAAAAGCTGTTGTACGCGCGGAAATTATGGTATTGTATAAATACTCTTTTTTTAGAGTTACGCTATCGGAAAAAGTAAATATGCCAGCTACGACCTATATCAATCCCATTAAATTATAATCGCTTTGAAATTGAATCGGTATATTAAGCGGTTTCGATGATTGTTATATTGGCTCGATGTACCTCCGGGGCCAATCAGTCTTTAAAGCGACGTCTGTATGAAAATAAAAAGTCGAGGCGGTCTATCCTTCAGAAACTAGTCTCCAATAAATTGCTTTTTCTGCGATTCAGCAGCGAGGAATAATATTTTATAACGAGCGGCTAAATCGACGTTTCCGTCAAATTCCCTTTAATACTTTATACAATGCGCATTTGCATAGTTTCTCCTCTACAACAGCTGCAATATTACCATAACTTTGCTCTCGGCGTATATCGAGCAGCCATTTATAGAAAATCCGCAAACAATTAAACTCCGCGATTAATTAAAACCTGCCTTATTCAGAAAGAAACGACAACGAGCGATCGTGAAAAATATAAATTTTCATCACCCACGTAAACATTATAATAACAGCATCATAACGAGCCATAAAATCCACAATAGCCGCCGCTCGGGTTGGAAAATATAACGAGGCGCGCATCTCTGCGAGCCATCCGAGAAGTACAGATACATCCTCGGGAAATCGTCGAACCGCGAATGATCGCCGCACATCGAAAAGTAAATCGCTTCGAAATATAATTGGCCTGGCTTGTAATCCTACAATAACAAAGTCCTTATCCTCGTGTGATCTATTTGCTGTGCGTTTTCAGCTAATTTATACACTTGCCGCTCGTTATCCCGTTCCTCTTACAGCTGGCTATTTCGTTTAATCATTCACGCGCGCGTGTCTGCAGGCTGAGTAGCCTCCGCCCTTCTTTCTTCGGCCAGGCCATTGGACGATTTATTAGTTCGTTGCCTCGCGGCTTTTTATTTAACTCTGGAGACATAGCCTAAGGTAATTACGCGGTCCTTCACCGCGGCCCTGTGTAATCAAAACCTTTCTAAATTCGCCGGACGAGTCTATAAATATTACCGGCTCCTCAGACGTACTTAAGCACGCACTTTCATTATTTTATTAATTTCATAGCACCGGCACCCAAAAAGCCGTACTTTTCCAAGTCAAAGCCACCAACTTTCCCCACTATACGCTCGAGCAAACGGAGCGCTAATTAACCCTGCGACCGGTCGACTACCCTTCAATATACACAGACGCATCAGCTGCACCCCCCTTAATCCATAGTCCTTCCCCCGCTATTTTTCTCTTCCTTTCGCCACGCATGGCCTTCGTGTGTATCAGGTATCAATCAATACAGGCGATATTAGCTAATGCATCCGTCGAGCGCTCGATTCGTCATATATACGAACCAGTCAGTAGGCAAAAAATCGATCCGACTTTGTAAATATAAACTATATGTATAACGAGTAGAGCTTTCGATTAATTTTATTAAAAAACGAACCGTAAACACTCGGCGGGCTGTCTGACTTTTATTCGCCGATTGTCGATTGCAAGCGACAAGCGGATTGACGCCCGCTAAAACTGCTGCGCGCTGCGCGATTTACGCGTATAGCGAGCGCGTTTGCGTTTGAAAAGCACGCGCGGCAATAATGAAACGCGCCGCGCGCCGCGGGAATTCTGTCAGCGCGCGAGCGATCGCGATTTACGCGCTTATATTCTTGACGCTTTTGTCGAAAGTGTGGGCGAAGGTGGCGAGGCGAAACGGGTTAAGAGCTCTTTTTTTTTACTCGAGGTTAGCTCGAGCTGGAATGCGGATCGAGGTGGGGCTGGATTCTGCGGGGACTCGATGACGCTTTTCGAGCCGAATGTTTGGAGGAGGTTGCCTGGCGTATGAGTTTTACTTGAGGTTGAAGGGAGGTTGTACAGGGCTGGAGGAGATTGAAATTAAAAGTGAAAATCGTTGGTGGAAATTGTTGGCTTTTTCCTTGTGAATTAGAGACTGAAGTGAATCAATAACGAACTCAAGTGATCTGCGTTAAAGTTTGATTAATTGAATTTTACAGATTTACCTATATGTATAGTCGCATTGCATCTGTCGGAAAGCAAGGTTATTGATTTTTATTCTATACCGTGTAACTAATTTTCTAAGTGGTGAATTAAAAAGTTTATAAGTGATATATTTATCGGTGACAGAATAAGTGATATTTTGTGAAAAGCGTTTCACAGCGTAACGCGTGTATTTTCTATTGACAGTTTTCATAAAGAATTTAATATATATATATATTACTTAAATGAAATGAAATGCAAGTTTCTATATAGCTTTGCACGGCGTGTCAGGTTTATCTGTATAATTAAAGATTTTTCAGCAAAAAGACACACAAGAGTCTGAAGCAGGAATATAATTATATTAATAATTTACTAGATGCAAAACGCTTGTATAACCGTTTTGTTGATCTTGTCAGTTCTAGACAATTCCAAGTTCTGACGCTAAACTATATTAAATCGCTCATGCATGATAATTGCGTTACCGCACCCAGGCTGCAGCGTCTAATCTAATCTTCGATCAGTCTGCTATTTTTCTTAAAACTGTGCCACATAAAACAATTATGAAAACAAGCAGCCGCAAGAAAAACAAACAATTGCCACAGTCGCCGCAAGCCTCTTAAAAACATCAAAGCCCTCAATCTCCCAGCCTCTCGCCCTTAGCCAAGCGAGCGCCGCGTCCGCAGGTGCAGAGTTGCACTACCCCCCTCCAGTTAACACTCCGATTTCGAGCTCCTCAGCCACGAATATAATCTTGGAAACAATGTAGCACGTGTGACGCGAGACAGGCGCGTGCCTGCGGATCGAGCTGGCGCACCACACCGCCCAGTCTATATATATATGTATATAGAGGAGGACTGCGTGGCTGGCATAACCCAGGGCCCAGCTAGCGACGCTAGTGCGGACGATGCAGCGCCAGCATCCAGTCTCGGCTCTTCGCTTTGCTCTGCAATTTCGTCCTTAGCGACTGTCCGACCCGAGAGCTAGGAGAGAGGGAGAGAGAGAGAGAGAGACTGAGTGCATTTGCAGCGCGTGGGGACGATGAATGCGCCATCGTCGCGGCGCTCTACTCGCTCTGCGGTTAATTGAGAGGTTGAGGATCTTTAAGAGGGGTCGAAGCGAGGCGTTTTGGATTATGGCTCTGGAGAGAGGAGAGCAGGCTGTTTTTGGCCTTTTGTCGGTCGGGAGAATGCGGGAATTGGAAATTGGATAAAACGCGGTGGGGGAGGACGGAGAGCGGAATGTAATTGGAATGCGGGGAGATTGGATGTAGGTCTTGAAATGGTTTAAATGTTAAGAATTTAACGAGTCGTGAGTTAATGAGTTGCGGGGATGGATTGCGAGGAAAAGTTTTCGGGAGGAGTATAACGCGCAATCGATTTACCATTGTATTCGCTAAGCTAAAAACTCAAATTTTAGTAAAGCCCTATTTAGAGCTCGCTTATATTCTCCTGAATGCCAAGTCAGATTTAATGGAATTATGCAATTGAATTATCACTTGTTGCGAAATTTAATTTGTTTCGCTTTGTGTAAGCTGGGAATTAAATATTAAAATTTCCGAAATTAATCAGCGCCCCGCGCCTCTCAGTGTTAGACTCTATGCGGCGATTCAGCAGTGGAATACTTAAAACTGAGCAATAATCGCGAGAGAAACATAACGCAACTTTTCTCATTAAAATATACTCTTAGAGCGTGAAAAATGTGAAATTAAAAACAAACTAACTTTTTTAATTGATGAGAGAGCCCGGCAAAACGTGGCTAAAGTTCAAGAATCCATAAAGTGTACACACTTAAGTAGAACCAGCCTCACCCGGTCAGACATTGGCACATCTACCTGCAAATTTTTTTCATTCCTATAGTAGTATTTGTTTTGTAATTTTATCACACAACTTTTTTTTATGCTTTAAAAATAAACTTTTAAAAAGTAACCAAAGTTGCAAAATTTCAAGTTCGCATTTGAATAGTTACAGGGCATTTATCTTCTCTTCGAACGATTCTAGGAGATTTCGGAATTCCGAATATTCAATTTACATATCTGAGTGACAATTTTAATCTGCAACTTTCTAAAAATTAAAATTCATAGAATATCTGAATTTCAAGCACTACATGAAATATCATTTCGAAGGTCAAAAGCTTAACTTTTTCAGACAGATTTCACTTTTGTGAATTATTAAATAAGCATATATTTGAAACCGCCGAAATAATATCAGTACTGTTGAACTTGCTATTTTAAAATATTACAAATTTATACTGTCTCTGACAAAAAACGATAAACTAAGAGTTATATAAAATATACAATACATAATTAAATATTAAAAAAATAATTGGATTGTCAAGTATCCCTTTTAATTCGAAAGTAGCACACGGCACACAAAAAAATCACGAGCAACTCGAGAGGAATCAATTGAAAGTCAGAAAAAGCAAAATAAAAGCAGAAATTCAAATGCTCATGCAGCAGCCGCCGTAAGCATCCCGCGAAAAGAGTACGTATATAAAAATTTTATCCCTTTGCTTTCAGCATAAAAAAAGAACATAGGAAGCCGAAGAATCGCCATAACAAGCAGAGATGTTATAAAAAGCAAAAGTGCGTTCTCTCAGCTCTCGCATTAACGCACGCACTCGAGCCTACGCTGCATAAAGCCAGCATCTCTTAGGCTCTCCGTCTGACAAAAAAAAAAAAAAAAAAAAAGAAAGAAACTAAAAATTGGTACTCGAGAATCAACATCTTTCTCGTAGATCATGAATTAGTCTCGACTAGGTGTATACGCATACACTCGCATACAATAACTCATAGCGAGATATACGCGCATAATATGCGCTCTGAATTTTCATATTTTCGAGTTATAAAACGTCACAGGCCGTTACGGGGCGATGCTCGGCCGCGGCAAAGAGTTCGCTCTTTCATTCGGTCCCGGCACGGGGGATAAAAGATTGGATTTCACGATGCGCATTCGTTTTTAGTAGACGCTGCGCGCGCCTCTGCTTTATGCACCTAGGCGCGCGTATTAGTATTTCCTTTTTTCCCTCTCTCTCTCTCTCTCTCTCTCTCTGCGCGAGCCTGAAAATTTCTGATTCCAAAAGGATTCTACGCATATTTTTCTCCTTTTTTTCGATGAATATTAAAAGAATGAGCGAGAGCGCCGGCCGAGTGGTGTAAATAAATAATTCGATTTTTCAAATTTTAACAGACGCGCGTGCATAAATGTAAACGAATCCCCGCGGAGTCTTGGGACGAGGGGGGCCAGCCTGACGGGGCTGGAGCGCTGGCTAGTATGTAGATCAAAGTGATATAATGTTAATACTATGTAGCAGTGACTTGCAAAAATCGAGTTTGCTTCATTTTTGGATAATTTATGAAAGACCGAGCGTTGCCTCAATTCAAAGAGAATGCAATTTTTATTTATGCTGGATGCGCGAGCTGACTGAAAGAGTTAAAAAATTTGATAACTCTGATGTGGGATTGAACAATTCTAGTCTTCTTTAAAATTAGTTTGGTTAAATTTTATGACAATTATGAAGAAATTAGCGGTTAATATAAATAAACTGTTTTAATCTTTTGTTAGAAGCCGGCGAGTATGACAAAGAAATTCTCATTTAAAATGATGAAAGCGTAATCTAATCTCTTCTTCAATTTAGCATGAAAACTTATTAAACGCGTAAAAATTTAATTCAGGGGTAGAAAATTAGTTTTAATGTAAATTAAAACTATATAATATTACCTCTAAGTAGAAACATGAAACCTTAATTTTCACTATCATGTCTCTTCAAGTACGTGAAGTAGTAAAGTGGTAGCTCATGTTAGAGAATCTCGAGAAATATCGAGTTACTCTACAGAACAAAGAAGTTTACGCCTTACTCCAACAGTTCATCCACTTTCAATTGGGAAGGCAGAAAAAAAATCTTGCAAATTTGCCTGTGCACTTTAGCAGGGCGAAAAAGTTAATTGTAATTTTTAATTATATCCTTTGGGTGTTTAAATAGAGGAAACTGCGAAATTCCACGCACAAAGTGACATTAAGTAAGGAAATGTAATCGCGTAGCAAGGGGAGAGCGAGAGGGAGAGAGGGCGTCTTTTTCAGAATGCGAGCCGCGCGAGGCATCCAAACAAGAAACTAAGCACGACTAAAATTCGTGACCCTATATACAAACGATCCAATTATAAGCAGCTTACGTGCGACTTTACTTCTGCCCTCCTACTACTGCCGTTAATGTTCTTGTTATATACTTTTCGCGTTGCTATTCATACGGAAAATTTAATGTAAAATTAAAATTTTACCCGGATCTTAGTTAACTTGGGCTATTTTTAACTTTATACGTTTTCTTGTTAACAAAGTAAACAGCAGTTCTCAGAATAAACTGACAAAAAAATAATAGAAAAGAAAAGAAAAGAAATTAGAATAACGAAATAATGTCTATCAAGAGCCAAAGCACAAGCTACTAACAATATCTGAGAAGACTGAAGCCGAAAAGTGGACGAGCTTCCGAAATCAAAATTACTCCGCGGCGAAGCCGCAAAGGACGAAAGGCCTCATTCAGATCCTCAATCAGCCGCGCATCAAACCCAAGCTCCCTCCAACTCTGCCCCAAAAAGCGTGGCCCGAAACACATGCTTATCCAAGCCGCAGCCATAAGCGCGCGCCGCAGTGGCATTAGAGCCGCACAGTACTGCTGCAACTACTGCAACGACGCCGGCGCGCAGCTGATGATTAAATCCGGAAAGCCAGCCGGCTAACCCTCCCATCCCTGTCTCCCTCCCTCCCTCTCCCTTGCTCTCCCGAGAGAAACAGACTGCAGCCAGAGAAACGAGCGACTCTCTCTCTCTCTCTGTCTCTGTATATTGGCGAATCTAATCCCGGGGACGAAGTCGGAGATGGAGCTAACGAGGCGTCGCGGCCGCGCGATCGAGTGTGGGGGATACGGCTTTTTTTTCGCCTCTCTCACTCGGGGCCGGCTGGCGAAATTTTGATTACAAGCTAGTTGGCTTCTTTTTGCCGGGACTGTAGTTAGGAGACAGGTGGCGGGGTCACTGATTGGCCGGGGGATTTGCGAGATTCTCGTTTTCACCGGGGAATTTACTTTGGGATTATATCTTTCGATTTTTCCAAAGATGATTTTCCGATTCGTCTAATCGTCATTTTTCAGTCTGACTTGAGAGCGCGCTTACTTCGGGGCGCCGGAAAGTTTTGGAATTTTCCGCTGGCAGCTCGAAGCGATGGAATTTTTAACCGGTTTCCGGGTAACGAAACTCGTTAAACCCTCGCTCCGAATTTGCGGGGAAAAAAAAAACTTATTTTCGCGGAACTTTTTAGCGCTATAGCCAGCGATCTCTAAACTCTTGAGCCAGCGCTGATGTATTAAAATACAAGCGAAGCCTTGAGGAAAAATTTCCGCATTTCCTTGGCTGATGAACCGGGCGCGAGGCCTTTGCTATTCCATCTCAACCGTAAAATGAACCGACGTATCATTCAATCTATCAAAAAAGCCAGCAGCGCGCGAGCGCGCGTCATCCAAAACCCATAAAAGCTGCAAATTTTGGAAAAAGCAAAAAGGAGAAAAGCGCCGAGCCTGCAGAGCCCGCCAGCTCCCCGGGCATAATACCTCCGGTACAAGCTACACGTTTTATTATCATCCGGCGATCGATAAAGCAAAAAAAAAGGAAAAAAAAAAAAAAAATTGTCGATCGCCGACTGATCTTCCACTCGCTCTCTCTCCGATTTTTTAGCGTCCCCCAGCTATAGCGCGCCGGCAATTTTCCTGGCGATCCTCGGCGTTATACGTAGATACTCAGCCAACGGTTTATATCTGGCTCTCTCTCTCGACGCAGGGCTCGGAGCGATCGACTAATGCCCGGGATTTCGGATGCCGCTTGATTTTTACAGAAAGCGCGCGAGAGCTACGCAAATCCGTGAGCGCGCATTTATCGCTCGCGCGCGCGGGAGCGCCAGTGAGCGAGAGAGGGAGAGCAAGAGAGAATGGAGAACGAGAATCCATCCGGGTTTTTAGAGGCGCACGGAAAATAGAATTCCGTGTCGAGGAGCAAAGGAGGGTGCGGCAGAATCGCGTGCATTTGAAAGTTAAATGGGCCATGGATAAAATAAACACGAGGGAGAGAGAGAGAGAGAGGAGCTATCTGCACCTACACGAGCCCAGCCGCGCGGAAGGCAAGCTCCGGAGCTGGATATCGAGGAGGAGGATATATGCGTCTTATCTCTCTGCCTGTGGAGGTGGGGTATTATTCTTCGCCAAGAAAGAGAGGGAAAGCGTCGCCGACAATTAGGGGGGGCGAAAAATCGCGAGGAGAAAAGCCTCGGGAAAATGGGATAATAGATTGGCCGGCGAGTGAAGGTGATTGGAGGATGAATGTTCAAAAGGGAATTAATGAGTCTGGACGGGATGCTTTTGCGCTCGAGGAGCAAAAGCTGGGATTCATGATTTTGCTCGATGCCTTTTTTTTTTTTTTTTTTTTCAAGGCACGCTGTACTTATTACGGAGCTTGTCTTTTTTACGTGTGCAATTGTTACTATAAATTTTTATCTTGGCTACGCTAGTAATGTACGAGGATTTTTCGAGCTTACTTTAGCGGTTCAATTATTTCTGTAAGCAAATGTAAATTTATCATGATTTCGCTTGGAATTCGAATAAATTGGTTCGAAAAATACCACTTTATTCAAACTATGATCAAAGAATTTAATATGCAAGAAACGCACATGCGAGGCATCGCGCGCGCGCGAGCGCAGCAATTTTTAAGGAATATCTCAGAAAATTTTATCTCGCAGTTTTATAAAGTTTTTCATTTATATTCATGTCAGTATCATCACACATGCATTTAAAACGAGCCCAAGACATTCCGGAGCTTAATACCGTCGCTTCTCCGGACGAAAACGAAATTTGGCTACCTTTCAATGCCCACTCTTAACTCCATTACCCAAATTTACATTTTGCCAGTCTACTTCCCTTTCGATTTTCATAAAAAAAAAAAATAAATAAATAATAAAGTTTAATTTTTAAAACAAAAAAGCATAATTGCTTTTACACAATTAAACATAAAATAAATTAATAATTAAAAATGAAAATTAAAACAAAAGTGAATATATTGAACCGTTTAAAATCGTACGCAATAATGAAAATCTGCCGAGGTATTTACCCGCATTTTACGTAAATAATTGGCAGAGCAAACGTTTACTTCCATCGCTCGCTCCTGCGGCCTCATTTGTTATTCTCATCCAAACGTTATACTTCCGATCGCAAAAACAAACTATTTCAAACTTGAGCCAACCAAGTGCGGAACTTTATCTCTCTTGAAAAAATAGAAAGCCAAAAGCCCCACTCATTTCCATCCCATCCAGCCATCATCATTTCAGGAGCTCAGAAATACTCAAGCCCTTGAGCGAGTCCCCGAAAGCGATCTTCACTTAGCCCTTTCGGAAAATCAAGCGAATTAAATAAACCAGAGGACATTACCTGCAAATACTCCAAACTACTTGTCTCTCTCTCTCTCCCTCTCTCTGCTGTGCGGAAGCTCGCGTGCGCGCAGTGCACCGCACCGGCGCTCAATAATTCAGGGCCCGCTCGCGGAGTGCACATACATTTATTTCTCCCATACAAGACGAGAGCCCGGGTAACGTCGCGCTCGCGCGGAAAGTTAAGATTAGCGAGTTACTCCACGGCGGCAGCGTCTTACGCGCGCGACTCCAGCCGTCCGGATCTTTTTTTAATGAGGTACTTTAGTCAGCCCCATATACACACACACACACGGACACGGACACGGACACGGACACGTAGAGGCGCGCATAGGTATACACAGAGTGAGAGACGGGCGCCGGCGCGTATAAAAGCCAGCGTAGGAGAAGCCTGTGTAAGGAAGAAGAAGAGCCGGCCCCCGGGGCAATTTCCAAATCGGATCACGTCAGTGGCAGTAAAACGGGAGAGTGGCTCTGGGAGCCGGCGCTCTGCCGCAGCATCAGCCAGCTGTGTATAGCCTCGCTCCCGCGCTTTTTCGAAAAAGAGAAGAGCACCCGCACAGCCGCGTGCATTAACCTAATTATGCGCGCCTGTTTAACGCGAATAAACGGATATTACAGAGCTGGGAGATGCCACGCCGGCCAGACCTCATCAAAAATCCACCCTGCGTGCATTCGACGGACCCGAGCTCCGATCTATCTGTCTCCAAGAAAGCAAGACTCACACAGAGAACAAAGGATTCTTTCTTATTTACCCGCAGCAGCCGGCTCCAAGAGCCTTTGTGAATGGCCGATGAGCCAGCTCGGTCATTCATCGGCGGTTCGGCTTCACTTCTTTCAACTCGCGCCCTCTACTTTTCTTTTTTACCTTTTTCTTCTTTTTTTTCTTTTTTAGGCTGCTTTTCTTCCTCTGCTCTCTCTCTCCCTCGCGCGCGCGCGCGCTCTGTAGAGCGGAAAATGCGTGGCTCGAGTTTCATCGGTGAAGTGGATTTTCTTTTTTAACTTAAATGTGCTCGCATTGTTTGTTCATTTGAGATTCGCGTTTAATCGTTTATTTCGATTTGCATTCTGATTCAAGGAACTGTTGGTGAGCATGTAGGGAAAACGAATCCTGTGCAGTGGAAGGGTTCGTATAACCTACAAGATTAAAAAGTTTTACGGCTCCAAAAAATACAATATACTGCTTGGTGAACAAAAAGATAAATTTCTTGACTTAAAGTATTTTTAAAATTAAAATATTTAAAAATTATAAAAGATTTGTGAGATTATTTAAAGTATAGTCGTCTGGCTAATTTCGGATATTACTACTCAATGATTTCAGAAGCGGCTGCTCCAAAGTAATACGAGAATTACCGGTGAATAAAGCAAATACTTAGCCTAGAAGCATGTGCTTTTATGCTATCCATTATTATAAAATTTTCAATTTTATCTTCTCACTAATTATCATACCAAGCTTTAAAACCTTGGAAAAAGTTTTTAAAATTACTTTCATTGAATAAAGAGAGGTATCATCAAAAGATATATAATATTTCATAAAAAAAGGTAATTGTTAATAACACAATACCATATACTGTAAATCAAAAATATATTAATTAGGTCTAAATAAAAATGAAAAAACTTGATTTGATGGATATTTATTAAAAAATTTTAAATTTATGAAAAAAAAAAAGAATATGAAAAGATTTAACCACCGTATCTTTTGCGATTCCAGTCTATTTAGCACAATATTCTCGAAAAATTGGAAAATTAATTTTGTTCTCTTCCACAAAACTTTTAAAAATATCCTACAACCAGGCCCCATAAAACTACTAATAAATCGATAGCCAACTAACGTTGTTTTCTCACAAAAACATCCCTTTGAGTGACCCAAAAAAGTTTGCAGAAAGCTCCTTTAAAATATTCAAGCGCAAATGAGCCCTTCATCCTCGCTAGATCTGCGCTGCCACGCAATCTAAAAACGGCACTTAAACGGTCCCGTTAAATATTAAAAAACAAACGACCCTTTTATCCACGGGGCCACTTACCGAGACGCACAGTCATCCTTCTCGCCCCTTCCCTAAGCAGAAAAATCGCGCTAAACGCCGTGCTGCACACTCATCCAGCCAGCCCAAGGATCCACCTTACAGAAATGTTTACCGTTAAAGATGTGACGACGAGGCGGGTAACGTTGCTA